>SKCR01012883.1:0-286979 GCA_019454045.1 Zanthoxylum bungeanum
TTTCTCATAAAACTCTATATCACTCACAAAATATTAAGATAAAGGTGCAGGAAATATAGGTATATTAACCATTCATCACCGGTCTCGGTGATTTCTATTAACTTAGCTTTCCCCTTTCATTTTTCAACTTCTCTTCTTCGTTTCTCTATGCCCCTCTCGGATTGTTGCCATGTTTAGAGCCAAAATCTTCATGTTTCATGCTTATTCAATCCCCAAGAAACTCATATCCTATGCAGGAAAATTTTAGTTAATCCCACGTACCGGCACAAGCCAAAAGAACTATGAGTGGGTACTTCTGTTTTATGTTTTTATAATACTTTTGATTTATATTTTCAATGATACTTTGATTTATGATTTAAAAGTGTTTTAAGAAAATGAATCGGATTACTTATTTTATATGTTTTGACTATATATGATGACAATATGTTTATGTCTTGGCACTTGATTCATGTTTTTTCATTTTATAATCCTTCATTTTGTTTCCATCGGGGCTCTTAGTGATATATTTCCGTCACGGAGCTTGATGATATTTTATTATTTTTAAAACCTCTGTGGCACTTATTTAGGGGTCCTGATTATTAGAAAATGGTCTGCCCACTACACTTTATCGACATGGTCATGTTCATTCATTGTCTGGTTTGTGCGTGTGATCCGGGCAATGTGCACTTGTTGGTTTTTTACGAGGTTATCTAAAAAGAACAGTATGAGGTTTTGATTTCAGATTTTGTTTTCTTAAGGATTATATATATATATTGAATTTCATTTGATTTTATTTTACGATATCCACTCAAGGATCTCTAAGGTATGACCTCATCCCTCAGTTTTAGTTTCGGTTCCAGGTTGCTTAAGGATTTCCTTATGATCTTATGCTCGGATTGGAGAATATGGACGCCATTGCAGGTCTTAGGATTGCATGAGCATGGGTCCGCATGTGTATTGATGTTAGTTTGAGCCATAGGATGTAACACCCCGCTAGAGGCAGGATTCTACCGGAAGGAGACAGGTTTAACTCATCTCTATAAGCCTTTAAATTTACAAAAAAAAATTGATATGATGTATCCTAAAATTGGACAACCTGGATCTCAGTCCAACATCAATACGAACCTGAAATAAACATCATATATCAAAACGGACCTCAGGTCCACACCAACACATTAAAATCATCACATAAGGGCTTCGTTTATGTATAATCTATCAACACTCAAAGGTTTTATGCCCACAACATCATTAACAATCAAAAAATTTACTTAATACAAACAACGTGCTCAACACGATAAACAAAACAATAAATAATATATCCTAGTCTTGTAAAACTTCTCCCAGGACACTTGCGAGGGTGACTGTCGCCTGGGTGATCCGCGTCTCGAGTATGACTTCGAAAGCTAAGTGGTTGACCCATCTGATAGCCAACCTGCAAAACTAGCAGACTGGTTTGGTGTGAGTTTTAAAAACTCAGTAAGTAACCATGCTCATGCAACCAACAAAACATAAAGTCAAGAATAGTAGAAACTTTTCAACATTACCAAGTTACAAATTCAGCTTTATCAACATTTAACTAACTCTTTATCTATTACAGATGCAAATTCTCATATCTAATTACGTATATATGTGCCAATCTAAAAGCCAAAACATCCTAAGCATGCAAAGCAAAACTCGAATACCCTAAAGTCTATCATTTAATATCAAATTCACTTCAATCACATGAAATATGAAAACCATACATATATACTTTTATCAGAAATATCCATCTTTGAAATATCATCACATCGGCAAATCCAATAGACTTCTTTCTATTCGATTACAAACTATCTTTATATCAAAACAAACTTTTTCTTTAACTTACTTTAATCACGATAACCTTATAATACCTTTACATTCGAGATTCATATATATTTACACATACCATAGCACATTTCTCTTATATTCATGCAAACATACTTTCAGAATTCTTACACATACATTCGTACCAATACAATTTATCGAACACACTTTAAAACATCTGATATTCACATCAGTTTTCAAATCATTCATTCATTTCACATAAGCATACACTATCTGTATATGTTACGAGTTCTATCATACACGTACATACACTCAAACATACATACAATCATCGTTCAACCAACCATGAAACACACATAACAACCAATTCATCACAAAGTACATAATCAAACAGCACATATATAAGGCTGGCTTATGCATACAATACGCGTACGAGAGTCATTACTTATTTTAGAGTAGGTATGAGATGAATGTAGTCCGAACAGATTCCTAACCAGCCCGACTAATACAACACGAGATTATCAACCAATTAACATACACACGTGCACACATATCATGTGACACAATCTCACATACACAACACATACATGTAAAACATTATTTATCATCTGGTATACATACGTATATACATCAAACATATGAACATACTTATCACTTCAAATTCTGATACATACTTATCACTTCAAATTCTGATACCGTGGCCTTTAACAATCTTATTGTCTTTTACTTTTCAATCAAATGCACTATATCTCCAGAATTATTATTAGAAACATTCATTCATAAACATATCCATTCGCACACATACTTTACCCATTTAAAGAGCTTAACTTATATCAATTTAGAAAATATGATTTGTTCCATTTACCGATTCCATATACCCAACCTATACATATCTTAACATCAAATGCATATACGTATACATGTTCATATACTTATATATGCTCATAGATATACTTTTACATACTCATATATTTACATAACGTATACTTATAATTACCGATTCCACACTTTCATACATCCACACAAATATTGAGCTACTTTCATACTTTAGTTCATATCATATCAGTAACAAAGTTCTATACCTGTGGTGGTCGTTTATCCTTACCATGTGTAACCTCGAACTATGTTTTCAAGAATATCTCTTATTTATTCTCGTCTTAACCTAAACACTTCAATCATATATATTTAAAACACCAATCAATTATTCAAGCACTCATCGAATGAGTTACTTACCTAGCTTCGCAAGCACTCCAGCTCCTAGTCACATCTGTCAAAATAAATGGCAAAAATGCCGTCAGAATCGCTATTTACAGTATTCTCGACTTAACTACGATAAAATCCCGGATCTTTCCGGAACAACCAAAACAAGTCCAATTTCAATAATTTCAGTTTTCAGTAATCTTAAAACACCATTACAAACTATTCCAAGCCACCAGTTCACCTAAATTCTCGGTTTACGTATTTATGGAAAATCTTTCGAAAAGGTTTCGCAAACGCTACGGAAGGGTCTCGAGCCCTCTGAACCTACCCGAATTTATCCAAACATATTCTTAAAATCATATATAACTCATAACTATTGTTAAAATCAAAACACATCATTATACTCAAAAATTCACTTTAATCGGAAACTTGCATATTCTATCGGATCAGTCAAACTCGTTCAATTTTCACTCGGATTCTACCGAATGCTCATATTCAATATACTAACACTCAAAAAAATCATTTTATATCATTACGATACTCTACGCAACTATGAGATTTCGATCGGAGTTACTATTCATCGTGGGTCACTATTTATCTAAATCTTCCTTCCTCATTTCGTGTACAACCGTGCGTGGAATGAAAAATCTGTCACTGCCAACTTATAGTACGCTTCAAGAGCTTTGTTTGACGGGTGGCTCGGGTCGTGAAATGAAACGAGGAGCCAGGATCGAAAAAACCCGCCACGCGCGCCTTCTTCTCTTCTGCTCACCGTCGGTGGTGATTTGGGGCTGCAGCAGGCCACCACAAGGTGGATGGGTGTTTGGTGCACCCCTTTGGCTGGTCACACCGGCCGACGGTGGCCAGCAAGCCGCTGGCGCGACCAGAGAACCAGAAACACGAAATGGGGGCTGGAGGGTTGATTGGTGGTAAACACACACGTTACGCAAGCGCACGTATCGCTCAAGTAGTATAAAATATATCGATCCCATGAGGACATAATACCTAAGCTATCAATTTATGAAGTTAAATGTCTACGAGTATCTAATTGATTGATTGTTGGTTGGATGGTATTTTTATCTGAAACAAGTAAATAAAACAGTGCAAAAGTAAATTTAAGGAAAATAATTATTATAAAGCTATCTAGGGTTGTGAATCCTTCCAATATCTTTTAACGATGAAATGATTATCTCATGTTTATGCAATATATTGATTTATTAACTTGGAACACGAAAATATGCAAAAGCCTATGTCGATGGTCAGATGCAAACACTCAAAGTAACCCAATTAATCATATGTCTATGTTAACCAAGTTACCTGAATTCATTAAGATTAAGTTCCAATTTTCGCTTCCCCCGCCCGACATGTATATGTCTATCATGTAAGGAAATGTACCTAAGAGACATCTACCATAAGGTGAGATCGTGAGCTATTGAGTCTAAGGCTGAAACCTAAAATCCCTTCATCAAGTTCATTTTAAGTTTACCATATCAATCTTATTAGTGGTCAATTAATAAGAAGCATTAAATTAAGACTCAATAAATAAACTAGTATATTACCCAAAACATAAAATAACCAACTTATAAACCAGTGATATTGGAATTCATCACAACCCTAGATATGGTATTTAGTTACAACACATATCTAGGATTATTAAAGACATAAATAAAGAAAACAACATAAAATGACATTACCAACCGACCATATAGGCAGTATCTATGATGTGGTTATAGGATCCACTTTTATTACTTCTAATTTAGAAATCTCCCTTATTATAATATATAAATTTGCATGACATTACCAACCGACCATATAGGCAGTATCCTGATTAAGTCAAATTATTAATTCCAACCGACCATAAAGGCGGTATCCAATTAATTCAGGTTAAAATTAATTTAATTAAGTCCAACCTTCCATAAAGGCGGTAGCTGGTGAGCGGAAAATATATCACTATTTACCGCCCATTTTACTTAATATTTTGTTTAGTTTCTCGGGTTTGATGAAAATTTGATGTGTTTTGATGTGTTTTGCAGATAAATAAAGTATCGGGACTTAATGGAATCAACTCGGGGCTAAAACGATGATATTCGGAGGAAAAAAGGTCAAAAACAAAAATTTACTGTACGAGTCACGAAGTGCAGTCCTAAATTCTAGTTTTGCGCAAGTTTGGTATTTTGGCCATAACCTTTTCATCCGATATCCGATTGAGCTGATTCAAGTTGCAGATTAAAGAAGACTCAAAGATCGACAACTTTTAAATTTTATATATTTTCGAATTCTAAAGTTTTCAAGACCGAATTTAACGAATAATCCAATGTATTTTGTGTAATTACTAAAGTCATTATTAAAAAAAATGGAAAATGACAATTTACAATTGTCAAACTTCCACCAAACATGCTTGCATGTTTGGTGGAATGTTTTTTGGAGTGTCTTGTGGCATGTTTGGTGGAGTGTTTGGTGGAGGATTTTGTGGAGTGTTTGGTGGAGTGTTTGGTGGAGGATTTTGTGGAGTGTTTGGTGGAGTGTTTGGTGGAGCAACTGGTGGAGAAATTGGTGGAAGCCTTTAGATTTTCCTATAAATACCAAGCCATTTAATTTGTAATTCTCATGCTTTCCTTAGGTTTTTGTAAGGAATTTAAGGATTGCATCTTGTTTGTATTTATTTTCAGTATTTAATTTATGCATTTTTATTTTCAGTAATAGTAGTAGTTTATTTTCTTTTATTTAGTTTTATGTTTTGTAGTTAATTTTTCGTTGGGGGAGGGTGAAGCTTTTATTATTTTAGTTTAGATTAATCTCCCTTAATTATAATATGGAAATTATAATTTAACATAAAAGGTTATACCGCCTTAATGGCTGGTTTTATTTATTTGACATAATGTGACACCGCCTATATGGCTGGTCTTTATGTGACAGATGATTACCACATATATGGCTGGTTTATGGACAAATAATGATACCGTCTTTATGGTCGGTCAGACTTAATTAAAATCTGAATTAATGAGGATACCGGATATATGGCTGGTTGGTAATATCACTGATAAATTCTATATTATAGTAAGAGAGATTTCTAAATTAGAAATAGTAAAGGTGGATCCCCAATCCCCGGCATTTTATTTTTATTCTAGGGAAGTGATGAAACACAATATCCACACACTTAATAATTGATTTTCTTTTTATTGGTAATTCTTTAGTTTGTTTATTGAGTCTTAACCTTAATGCTTCTTGTTAATTGGCCATTAATAAGATTGATTTGGTAAACTTAAAATGAACTTGACAAAGGGATTTTAGGTTTCAGCCTTAGATTCAATAGCCCACGATCTTCCTTGAGGATAGATAACCCTTTAATAGATTTCCTTACAGGATAGACATATACCTGTCGGGCGGGGGTAGCCACTTTTGGAACTTGAACTTAATGAATTCAGGTAACTTGGTTAACATAGACATATGATTAATTGGGTTATTTGGGTATTTGTGTCTGACCATCGACATAGGCTTTTGCATATCTTCGTGTTCCAGGTTAGCAAACTGACTTATTACATGTATATAAGAGAATCAATTCATCTTCACGATAATATTGTGTGGAATCACAACCCTAGATCTTTATGTCTTTTATTTATTTTTCTTAGTATTTTCTTTTGTTTATTTTATTTAAGGAAATCCACATTCAACCAACCAAAAGCAATCATTCTCTTCTCCCTTAATTAGATACTTGTAAATAAATAGTATCAATAATTAATAACAACATTATGAATTAAGTCCTCGTGGGGTCGATATTTTTATACTACTTAAACGATACGTGCGCTTGCGTTATACGCGTGTGATTACGTCAGTCAGTATCCCAGTACGCTTTATGTTCAAGCTCCACATGCAGATGGCATGCTTTAAGTTTATCAGTGGAACATTGCATTACATCTAAGTTCTGGACGACACTATCTATCACATCAAATCTGAAACATTTCTCTTTTTTTTCATCATTCGGGAAATTCATGGCTTTGAAAACATTGAATGTTTCTTCTTGGTCATGTACCCTCATGGTTAGTTCACCCTTTTGTACATCAATAATGGTTCAATCTGTAGCCAATAATGGTCTCTCGAGGATGATGGGTACATCTTTGTCTTCCTCCATGTCAAGGACAATGAAATCTGTTAGGAAAATGAATTTGTCGACTTTGACAAGCACATCTTCAACTACACCTCTCGGAAATGTGAGCGTTCTATCAGCAAGTTGCAGAGTGACTGAGGTGGGCTTTGCTTCTCCAATCTACAGTTTCCTGTAAATGGACAAAGGCATCAAGTTAATACTAGCACCTAAATCACACAAAGCCTTACCGAAGTAATGTTCTCCTATGGTGCAAGGGATGGTGAAACTGCCAGGATCTCTCAACTTTGGGGGAAGCTTCCTCTGAATGATGGCGCTGTATTCTTCTGTCAATGCTATCGTCTCATAATCTCCCAATCTTCACTTTCGTGACCGAATATCTTTCATGAATTTGACATAGCTGGGAATTTGTTCCAACGCTTCTGCAAATGGAATGTTGATATGCAGCTTTTTGAAGATCTCTAGGAATCGAGCAAACTACTTGTCCAGTTTATGTTTCTGGAGACGCTGTGGAAAAGGTGGAGGTGGAGTAAATCTTTCTCGATCATTTTCTTTTGCCTCTTTTTCCTCCATCTGTGAATCTGCTTTGCTGCTTTCTTTTGAAACTTCCTCGGTGGATGCCTTGATTCCAACATCTTTGTTGATTTCAATACCGCTTTTCAAGGTGATGACTTGATATTATTAGTGTCCTAGACATGCCACGGGATCTCTAAGCGTGATTATTGTGTGAATATTACAAGATAAGTTGTGGAAATTACTTACATTGCTCGGTAGAGAAGTTCAAAATTTCTCCTCGGATGTAGAAGCTCCAAGCTTTCTTTGTTGTTCCAAACTCATGAGTGAGTTTCCCTATCACCTTCAAGAGACTCCCAAGTGCTAGCTTGCTTGAAATTTTTACAACAAAAATTTCCATGGGGAGAAGAGGACTCACGGCAATGGAGGGTGAGAAGAGAGAGTTTTTTTGTTTTTGTTGTTTTTGTTTCTAAAACAATTACCAAATTTTGCCTTGCAAAAAAGTGGTATATGTTTTTCCAAAAAACAAAACAAAATGCAAAGTGTGTTGGAGAAGTTTCCATAAAAGCTCCCAACCACTTCCATCAACTTGAATGACTAGTGATGTAAGTTGGTGGGTCCCACACTTAAATTCAAAATTCAAGTTGGGTGAGACTACACACTTCAGGCTCGGGTTCGTTTAATCCAATTAAACGAATTTTCCGTTGCGACGTAATTAAATCTAATTTAATTAAATAATAATGCCTAGCAAAATTATTACGAAAGTCGCTTACGAATTAATTCCAAATTAATTTGTTCCCTTGAATTAAAATCCAATTTTAATTCCGTATTGAAATCAAATTTCAATTAATATATTTGATATATTATTTTAGCCCAATTAAATAAATTAAATAGAAAATTCCAATTTAACTATTAAATTTATTTTACCGATTAATTCCAAATTAATCGAATTCTCTCTTCTACACGAATTAATCCCAAATTAAATCTTAACGCAATTAATCCTAGATTAATTTTCCCTTTGATAATTAATCCCAAATTAATTTCTCTCTCATATTAATCCCATATTAATTCTGTTCGAGTCAAATGTCATCGGTGAATCTTTGGGAAGTGACCCAAGAGATCCCTGGATATGTTGGCAGTAAATACGGTCATCGTACTATCCAAACACGTGCGTACCCGGTACCACGTTCTTACCGATTTACAAGACATGGTTGGCTTCTAGCAAAGCACTGTGCCTACCCAATTCTCCAGAAATATATTCAACATAGAATATATATAATTTGTATCAAGCGTAGTATATAATTTATTGTGTAATACGATCCAGTATCATATGTCACATGCTAGGCCTAAGGCTGGAATTGTGTCTGCCCCGTACGAAGTATATATTGGATCACTAGCAAAGTCTCTATAATCGGATAATCATAACTTAGTCATACTATCCCGATAGCTGCAACATTTAAGAGTACTAGTTATGTATCTCTGCGTGATCATCATCTCCATATGACTGAAGTGATACTTCCATCTTGACATCACACCCAATACACTACGATTCTCAGTATACCCAGAAGAGGCGTACACAGGACCTATTAAAGCTCCGGACGACCAAAACCAAAGTATACTGATTGTCGCAAGTATTAGCGATGGAAGTCTCAAGTTAAGACCACATACACCTACCTTGATTCAGATTCCCATAGACACATAGTCATACTACCAATGGGACTCCGATGGGTCTATCCAGAGCGAAGATGTTCCCGGTCCAACGGCTAACAGAACCTCATATCACACTTGCATAAGTATCCAATACTTAAATATATGAGAACTATGTCGTTAAGCTTCCATAACGCACATAAGTGTAATACTAGCCTATTCCGCATTATCGATGTCCAGTCTCGATAATACTACGACTAGGGATATTTAATGATTAAACTTTTCGTGGATTATATTTTCTCATATCTTATTAATCCGTACTAATCATATGGACTTTTATCATTTATATATCCAAGTAAGCCAATTACAAAATGATAAAAGAGCAATTTCCTTTGTCACATAGTTAATTTGTACAAAAACACCATGTCTTTTACAAATAGTGATGCTATGGGTCATAATTGTCCAACAGATATTTCTCATTCCATCTGTTCATTGGATTTGGTTCTGTGTTGCTAGGAAGGGTACCTTGCGATCTGTAACTCTGAGCATTAGCCAGTTGTCCCATTTGATTTTCCAGTGCTTTCATAGAAGTATCTTGGCTTTGAATTAATGCTGCTTGGGATTGAAACATAGCATCATATTTGGCTTCTTGCTTTCTCAATATCTTTGCAAGCAAATCTTCTATTCCTGACTTCTTCTCATACTCCTGGCTTTTATTCTACTGTTGGAATCCTAGTGGTGGATTGTTCATTTGACCTGAACTGTTGTTCCATGCGAAATTGGGATGATTCCTCCAACCTGGGTTGTAGGTATTGGAATATGGATTGTTTTCCTGTCTGTTGAAATTGCTGACATAGTTTACAGTCTCATCATGTTGGTTGTAAGATTCTACCTCTGGTGCTCCTTTATATGGTGAACTTGTGGATCCAGCATTAACCTTCATGCTAAGAGTTTCCATGAGTTTGCATATCTGACCCAGTTTGGCACTCATAGCTGTGTTGACTCTTATTCATGGATTCCTGCTCTTCGTTGGATCATGCTCCTTTCTATTGGTCATTTCTTCAATTAGGTCTCAGGCTTGATCTTCTGTTTTTGCCATTAAAGCTCCTCCAGCAACAACATCTATTATGGTTCTCATTAGTCCAGAAAGTCCATTGTAGAAGGTCTGGACTTGAAGCCACTTTGCAATCTCATGGTGAGGACATTTCCGGAGCAATTCCGTGTATCTTTCCTAAGCTTCGCAGAAGGATTCTAAATCATGTTGTACAAAGGATGTGATGTCGTTCCTCAGCTTTGTTGTTCTGGCTGTGGGAAAGTATTTTGCAAGGAATTTGGTGGCAAGAGTGCTCCAAGTTATGATGGAACCTGCTGGTAGCGAATATAGCCAAGTCTTAACTATGTCTTTCAAGGAATATGGGAACACATGCAGTCTCATTGCTTCTTCTGCCACTCGGTTGTAATTGAATGTGCCGCAAACTTTCAGGAAATTACTGATGTGGGCATTAGGATCTTCAATTGTACTTCCCCCAAACTAAACTGATTGTTGTATCATCTAAATTCATGTTTTGATGTCACATGTATTTGCTGGTAATGGAGGAAGTACAATGAATGATATGAAGTCGTCAACAACCACAATTTTTCTATCTCGAATGGGAATTGGTGGTGCAACTTACAAAGGTTCAGGTTCGTGATTGTTCATGTTGATCAGTGCTTCTTGACCTTCTTCATTTCCCTTCTCAACTGTCTGACTGTTCTTTCAATTTCTGGGTCAAGCAAATGGATTTCAAAGCTTCTGCTCCTTCTCATGTAGTATCTGAGAACCTGAAACATAAGAAAACAAAAATAATAAGTAAAAATAAATTAGACATAAGTAAAAGTATCTAACCCCAAAATTAATAGTAAAAGATAAATAAGTCCCCAGCAACGGCGCCAAAAACTTGATCGGTGGTAAACACACATGTTACGTAAGCGCACTCATCGCTCAAGTAGTATAAAATGTATCGATCCTATGAGGACTTAATACCTAAGATATCAATTTATGAAGTTAAATGTCTACGAGTATCTACTTGATTGATTGTTGGTTGGATGGTGATTTTTATCTGAAACAAGTAAATAAAACAGTGCAAAAGTACATTTAAGGAAAATCAATATTCTAAAGCTATCTAGGGTTGTGAATCCTTCCAATATCTTTTAAAGATGAAGTGATTATCTCATGTTTGTGCAATATATCAATTTTTAACTTGGAACACGAAAATATGCAAAAGCCTATGTCGATGGTCAGATGCAAACACTCAAAGTAACCATATTAATCATATGTCTATGTTAACCAAGTTACCTGAATTCATTAAGATTAAGTTCCAATTGTGGCTACCCCCGCCGACAGGTATATGTCTATCATGTAAGGAAATCTACCTAAGGGACATCTACCCTAAGGTGAGATCGTGAGTTATTGAGTCTAAGGCTAAAACCTAAAATCTCTTCTTCAAGTTCATTTTAAGTTTACCATATCAATCTTATTACTAGTCAGTTAATAAGAAGCATTAAGATTAAGACTCAATAAATAAACCAGTATATTACTCAAAACATAAGATAACTAAATTATATATCGGTGATATTGGAATTCATCACAACCCTAGATACGGTATTTAGTTACAACATATATCTAGGATTATTAAAGACATAAATAATATAAAATAATATAAAATAAACTTTGAAATTAAAAAGGTAAAATAAAACAATAAAATAAAATATTATGGGTTAGAGGATCCAGTTTTATTACTTTTAATTTAGAAATCTCCTTTATTATAATATATAAATTTGCATGACATTACCAATTGACCATATAGGCGGAATCATGATTACGTTAGATTATTAATTCCAACAGACCATAAAGGCGGTTTCCAATTAAGTCAGGTTAAAATTAATTTAATTAAGTCCAACTGACGATAAAGGCGGAATCCCATTAAGTCAGGTTTTAAGATAGTTTATATATTATAACTAAGGGATATTATTCTAAATTATAGTATTAAAAGCTTTACCTTTCACCCCAGCAGAAAGAAGTTACCTACTCATACTTTAAAGTAAAATAAAGAAAGATTTATTGCGTAAAATAAAAATTAAATACAAGAAAGCTGTAAATAAACAAATAAAATACTATCTTCTTAGTATTCTTAAGGAAATCCCCAGAATAAAGTATGAAAATTTTAACTGAATTCGGCCTCAATTTATAGGTAAATTTTGGCTCTACGCGTCGAGACGCACGTCGATGGTTGACACATGGCAAGCGGCTTTGATGAGATAATGACATGTGGCACGTGGCTGTCGGTAGCTGAATTATTGGCTCAACATCGTGATGCGTGAAGGCTTCATGTCGCAACGCTGACGTCATGCTGACGCAAGGAATGACGCGTGTCGGTAAACTAAATTATTGTGTTGACGTCATGATGACGTGTCGTCAGGCTGAATTATTGGCTGACGTCATGATGACGTGATTGTTAGGTTTCTAAGGTGTTCCCAAGATCAATTCAAGCAAGAAATAATGTGAATACAAAATGGAGAATAGCGGAAATATACTCACATTTATCGGATATAGGATGCGTTGATAACAAGACTTTTTCCTCTTTGAAATGCTCCAACCTTTAAGTGATTGAGATTCCAAGCTCAAGGGATTGGTTTCCCTAACACCTTGATATTATTCCTTTGAGTGCTAGCTCTTGAAAAATTTGCAACAAATCTTCTAATTTCTCTTTGATAAATTTGGCCAAGCCAAGAAAATATTGGGAGAGAAAATTTTTTCAATTGTCGTGAGAGTGATAGGAGAAGAGAGATGAAGTGGTTGACTTGTGTGAATGATTTCCAAAATCAAAATAACATATATCAAATCTCAATATTTGGTAAAAGTCCATCATCACATCAACTTGTGTGTTTTACAAGTCATCAACCACCTACCTAAATCCATCACCAAAACGTTAGGCAAAGTGACTAGTTGATGTGACTTCTGGGCCCCACTTGATTCAAAATCCGAGTGGGCTCGCATCACATCCCAGGGTCGGGTTCGTTAATTCTGAATTAACGATTTTTCCGTTGCGAAGTAATTAAATTAAATCAAATTTAATTAAATAATTATGCCTAGTAAAATTACTATTCACGTTGCTCGCGAATTAATTCTAAATTAATTTATTCGCCCGAATTAAAATCCAATTTTAATTCCGTTATGAAATCAATTTCATTTAATATATCGAATATATTATTTTATCGATTAATTCCAAATTAATCGTTCTCTCTCTTCAAATAGTATTTTATCCCAGATAAAATCTCTCCGCAATTAATCCTAGATTAATTCTGTTCGAATCATACGTCATCGGTGAATCTTAGGGAAGCGACCCATGAGATCCATGGATATGTTGGCAGTAAATCCGATCGTCGGACTATCCAAACACGTGCGTACCTCGTACCACATTTTTACCGATTTACGAGACATGGTTGGCTTCTAGCAAAGCGTTGTGCCTACCCAATTCTCCAGAAATATTCTTAAAGGAATATATAATCTATGTCAGGCATAGTATACGTAGTATTGCGTATTGCGATCCAGTATCGGATGTGGAAAAGTGTCTTCCCCGTACGAAACATATATCGGATCATGATAAGTGGTATTTATATCACTATTTCCCACTCATTTGACCTAATATTTCGTATAGTTTCTCGAGTTTTGTGAACATTTTGATGTATTTGGTGTTATTTTGCAGATAAAAAAAGTTTGGAAAGCATTGGAGGCAATTTGGGGCAAGAACGAACAAAAATGCGTCAACAGGGATATTTTGGTCTTAACGCGTCGCGCCGCCAAGCCTTCCACGTCGCGACGTCTAAAATGCGCCAAACAGTGCTAACGTGCGCCGGGTCCACAAATCAGAATCTGAGAAAAGTTTGACTTTGCTAAAATGCGCCGTACCACGTGTCACCATCACAGCCGATCTGCTAAAATGCGTCGTGCCACGTGTCAGCATCCTACGGTGCCGACAGTCATCATCGCCACGTGTTCCACGTGTCATTCCATGTCATAAGCCACGTCAGCAAGTCAACAAGTCAAATCGCCACGTGTCGTGCCACATCATCATCAGCCAATCAGGAAGTGACACGTGTCGTAATTCTACGGTGCCGACAGTCTCTTTCCCACGTGTCGCGCACGTCATCGCCATGTCACCGGCACGTCAGCGCCACGTCAGCATCAATTATTGGATATCCTATCCTTATCTGACACGTGGCGGATAAGAATCTCAGCGACCAATCACAAGCCGCCACGTGTCACAATAATTGAAGCCCAACCACTCTGCCACGTGTCACCTTATCAGCTTATCCAGAATCTTCAAACCAGCGAACCAGAGCTTGCCACGTCGACAACATCTGGTGTAGCGACGCCAGAGGCCTTGGCGTCGCGACGCTGGAAGCTTATCCGCGCCTATAAATTGAGCTCGAGATTTCAGAATTCAGGGCACCACTCTCTCTCTTCTATTCTATTTAAAGAGAGAGTTTCTCTCTCTAGATTCTTTAGTTTTTAGTTTTTTTTAGTTTTTAATTTTTAGTTTTGTAATAATTTTAATTACGTTTTGTATTAATAGTAATTTAATTTTACTTTTTACTTTTTACAGTTTTTACTATTTACCATGAGGAGGTAACTTCTCCAGCTAGGGTGAAAGGTAATTCTTTTACTGTTACTATTTAGATTAATCTCCCTTAAAAATAATATATTCACTATTTAAAATATTGACTTAAAAAGGATACCGCCAGATTGGTCGGTTGGTAATTCATTTTAATCTGATTTAAACCTGACTAATAAAGGATACCGCCAGATAGGTCGGTTGGTAATTTAATTTTGGTTCCGCCTTTATGGCTGGTTGGACTTAATTTGACTTAATCAGGTTACCGCCTATATGGCCGGTTGGAGAAAGAATCACAAGTTTATATATTATTTTATAGGAGATATCTAAATTAGTAGTAGTAAAAGTAATTCCTTTTACCTTAGCATTTTATTTTATTTTACTTTTCAGTTTTACTTTATGTCTTTTACTTTTCAGTTTTACTTTATGTCTTTTACTTTTCAGTTGTTATTAGCCCTAGTTATGTGTTTGTTATCCGGGGTTGTGATGAATTCTAATATCACCGGTTTATAAGGGGTTATTTTATAGTTTGGTAATTTAAAGGTTTACTTATTAAGTTTTAATCTTAATGCTTCTTGTTGTCTGATCACCAATAAGATTGATGTGGTAAATCTAAAATGAACTAGACATAGGGATTTTAGGTTTCAGCCTTAGACTTAATAGCTCACGATCTTCCTTGAGGATAGATAACCCTTTAATAGATTTCCTTACTGGATAGGAATATACCTGTCGGGCGGGGGTAGCCATAATGGAACTTAAACTTAATGAATCCAGATAATTTGGTTGACATAGACATATGTTCAATTGGGTTAAACTGGGTATTTGCGTCTGACCATCGATAGAGGCTTTTGCATAATTTAGTGTTCCAGGTTAGTAAACTGATTTATTACACAAACATAAAATAACCACTTCATCTTTTAAATGATATTAGAATGATTCACAACCCTAGATCTTTGTGTTTTTGTTATTTTCTTAGTATTTTCTTTTGTCTTTTTATTTATTTATTTATTTGTAAAACCACTTTCAACCAATCAAACAATCATTCTCTTCACCCTCAATTAGATATTTGTAATAAATAGATTCAATAATTAATAACAACAGTAGGAATTATGTCCTCGTGGGATCGATATTTTTATACTACTTGAACGATACGTGCGCTTGCGTTATACGTGTGTGTTTACGCCGGTCAAGTTTTTGGCGCCGTTGCCGCGGGGACTTATATTTCTTTAGTTGTTAATTTTGAAGCTATCTAATTTACTTGTATCTAATTTTCTTTATCTGTAATTTTTATCTTTTACTTTTGTTTTCAGGTGATTGAAAAATGGAACACTACTGGGAGATTGAAGATCACGAGCTTTACTAGAAGATACCACCCCAAATCTGGGAGCAACAGTCCGGTTTTCTGAGGCATGTTGTCCAGCCCAACAATTATCACTGGATGCCAGAGAACCAAGTAATACCACATTTGCTCAACAGAACGAAATGGGGAGATGTGTAATATGTGATAGTAACACCCGAGCGATATGTAATACTTTTCAGAGTGGCAGAATTTTCAGAATCATTCAAAGTATGAAAAACCATCACATTTTCCATCTTATCCACCATCCATAAGCGATTTCATCAACAACTAGAACCATCAGAGGAAGATCAGTTGTATAAACATGCTCAAAGATATGTTCGAGTGGGATTCAATGCTTGAAACAAGCCAGAATCAATGGAAAGTATTCAGAGACAATCAGAATTCATTCAGAGGATGACAGATCAATGAGACAATTCACAGAAAACCAGGACTACATACCTCAAGAACCAGTTTCAGATGACACCGATGAAGCCTTCAAAATACAATCATTTCACAATGACACTTCAACAGAGGAGGAAGCTGAGCAGTATCAACAACCAGAGGTATCAGTTCAGGAGCCCGAACCGGCAAAGTCTCAATTTGACTTTTATATTCAGATTCTGACGAGGATGAAGCTGATCTATTTGTACCAATGACACCAACAACGGAAGATCAAACTTTCAATCCTCAAAATGAAGATCTTGGAGCATGCTTTACCATGATGTTTGAAGAAGATCTACCTGAGCCAACCATTCCAGTCAAATCAAAGGATGAAGACCTAATGTCAGAAACAGAAACATCATTACATCCTCAGGTTGACAATTTTGAAGCATGTATTTCACAGATGACAGATGAAGAGCTGAATACAAAAATTTTACAATACATCTGTGAAGAAAATGTGGAACAAGAATCAGAGCAAATGGAGGAGCAAATGTCTGAACTTATTAAAAATCCAGAGCATTCAGGAGAAGAACATCGCTGTTTTGGGGAGTACAAATCAAAGATATCACCCAGAAGCTTGACAGAATGGAACTTCCATTCCAAGTCAATCACCATATGAGACCTCCTGATTTTATTTCTTTCTTTGCAGGAACCACTGGAACAACAAGTAGTAAAAAGGTGGCACGAGCACTAAATGACACAAAACTCTTTTTGCCACTTTACCGTTGGAAGAGACCCTTCAAAAGCAATGCTCACGGGATTGTCTTTAATCGGACATCCAAAACGACGCTTGAAACCTCCTTAACAGATGAATTTCAGTCACGTCTGGCTGAAGACGTAAATTTAGCGCTAGCAGGGAGGCAACCCATGCAATTTGTTTCATTTATTTTGTGTGAACTTTTAATTTTGTGTGTTATTTTTGTAGGGAAAGGCGCAAACGAAGCATTTTAAGACAAAAGGAATTGTGTTTGGCAATCAAAGATGAGAAGAAAACATTATAGCAATGGCTGAGTAAAAGTGAAATATTGAGACACATCCTAATGAATTTATACTAAGCGAGTGGCGTATTGCGTACACAATTCTGTTGCCTTAATTATTGCTTTGATTCGCTTTTTGTTGTAATTATCTTTATTTTCGTAGACAGGATCCAGACTTTTTGACCTTTCACGATTTCTTTGTTTGTTTAGCTAACAATCGTCATTCGGAAGATATTAGTGCTATTATTACTCACCATTTTCAGGTACTATAAATTCAGCCTGTCATTGCACTTTTGAAGGCATCCAGAGTTGAGAAAAAGAAATACATAAAAAATGGAAGCCACTTCAAGAAGACGAGTTGAAAACATATATGTGTTTTGCGGTAGTAGTGTTGGAGTTAAGCCGCCAATACGTAGAAGCAGCACAAGAATTGGGTCGAGTCTTAGCTGCAAGGAATATACACTTAATATATGGCGGAGGCAATCTCGGACTTATGGGGATCGTTTCAAAGGCTGTACAAGAAGGAGGCAGTCATGTTTTGGGAATCATCCCAAAACCTTGGCAGAGGCAAATCTTATTGGATCATCAAACGGAGAGGAACTAATCATGCCAGGTATGTCTGAACGACTGGTAGAAATGATTATCGTGCTGATGCTTTTATCGCTTTGTCAGGTGGCTTGGGTACATTGGAGGAAATTTATAGTTCTATCTTGGGCGAACCTAACATACCCAGAAACCGCTTGGATTGCTCAATGTTGATGGATTTTATGATTTTCTTTGTGTGTTTCTTGATGATGCCCGGAGAAATGGGTTTGTGTCAAAACCTATGAAAGAACTCTTCTTCACTGCCAGAACTGCTCCGGATCTAATAGACCAACTCATAGCCTATGAACCACAAGTTGACCTTATCCTTTCAAAGATAAATTGGTCCGAGGACGATCGTGGTAAGAGGCGTCGGATAAATCTGGATCTTAACCTTTAATTTCCTGTAGATTTCAGCTAACAGGTATTATTTTCTTAACTCTCCTTTTACTGTTAAGACATTGGGGATAATGTCTCATTTAGGTTTGGGGGAGAGAATTAGTTGATCAGTACCTTGTTTTTAGTTTGTGTTGTTTTTATTTTTAGTCCAAAATTTTTCGAAAAATACAAAAATAATTGAAAAAATTGAAAAAATTACAAAAATATTTTGTGTTTTTGTGTTTTATTTTGACTTAAAAGGGGTAAATTGGTACGAGATAGCTGAGTAAGGAGTTTCCATTCCTGAGACGCATCTCAAGCCTATTTCGAAAACAAGTTAATTTTTGTTTATTTCCTTTTGAATTATTTAATTTGTGAACTCTCCTTAAAACAGACTAAAATGGATCTTCATATACTCAGTTGACAGATATTATCAACATATATAGTAACATACGGACATGAGCTAAAATTGAAAAGTTGTAATATTCAGTGCTCTAGTTTAATTGGAGGAAACATATCAAAAAGCAATGGAAAAAAAAAAAAAAAAAAAAAAAAAAAAAAAAACGTCCGAGATCCGAGTTATTAAGTCTGTAAGGGTGTTTTAACACCTAGTGCCCTAAAACCAACTGGTTTGGGAGTCACTGGCCCAAAGCTTGTTACATGGATTGAAGATGCTGCAAAAATATATATATTTGAAGTCTGAGTAATTAAGTCCGTAGGGGTGTCTTAACACCTGGTGCCCTAAAGCCAACTGGTTTGGGAGCCACCGACCCAACACTCGCTACATAGATGGAAGATATTGTATATAACTAAAAAATAGAAAAAAATCAAGGAAAAAATCTGAAAAATCTGAAAAATTATTTCATTGCTCCAAAAGGTGTGAAATCTGATAGAACTTTAGGACAAAAATTACTCTCTTATCAACTGCACTTATGACTGTTGTGGGCAAAAATAAATTGATTAATATTTTGTTGGCTATGTATATGAGAATGGTAAAAATAATCGGAGAATTTACTTATTCGGTAATTAGAATGAAACAAAACAACTAGTAACTTGGAGTAGAAGTTTCACTTGATTAGTCACTAACTTCTTTATTCTTTTTTTTTTCGCTTGTCTTTTTGCTTTTGGTTGCATTAGTTTTAACTAACTTTTTACTTTTGTAAAAATGTTTGTGGGTATCATTGCTGTAAACCCTCACGAGACTACAACTCGTCCACTAGGGACACCTAGGGGTTTAAAGGCTTGTTGCATACGCTAAATGCAATCGTGATCCCTACGAAAGTGGCTTAGTTAATTTATTTATGTTATTTTACTCTATGTTTTGCTTGAGGACTAGCACAATGTTAGGTTTGGGGGTGTGATGAGTGGTATTTATATCACTATTTCCCACTCATTGACCTAATATTTCGTATAGTAGTTCTCGAGTTTTGTGAACGTTTTGATGTATTTGGTGTTATTTTGCAGATAAAAAAGTTTGGAAAGCATTGGAGGCAATTTGGGGCAAAAAACGGACAAAATGCGTCAACAGGGATATTTGGTCTTAAGCGCGTCGCGCCGCCAAGCCTTCCGCGTCGCGACGTCTAAAATGCGCCGAACAGTGCTAACGTGCGCCAGGTCCACAAATAAGAATCTGAGAAAAGTTTGACTTTGCTAAAATGCGCCGTACACGTGTCACCATCACAGCCGATTTGCTAAAATACGCCGTGCCACGTGTCAGCATCCTACGGTGCCGACAGTCATCATCGCCACGTGTTCCACATGTCATTCCATGTCATAAGCCACGTCAGCAAGTCAACAAGTCAAATCGCAATGTGTCGTGCCACATCATCATCAGCCAATCAGGAAGTGACACGTGTCGCAATTCTACGGTGCCGACAGTCTCTTTCCCACGTGTCGCCACGTCATCGCCATGTCAGCGCCACGTCAGCTCCACGTCAGCATCAATTATTGGATATCCTATCCTTATCTGACACGTGGCGGATAAGAATCTCAGCAACCAATCAGAAGCCGCCACGTGTCACAATAATTGAAGCCCAACCACTCTACCACGTGTCACCTTATCAGCTTATCCAGAATCTTCAAACCAGCGAACCAGAGCTTGCCACGTCGACAAATCTGGCGTAGCGACGCCAGAGGCCTTGGCGTCGCGACGCTAGAAGCTTATCCACGCCTATAAATTGAGCTCGAGATTTCAGAATTCAGGGCACCACTCTCTCTTCTATTCTATCTAAAGAGAGTTTCTCTCTCTAGATTCTTTAGTTTTAGTTTTTTTTAGTTTTTTAATTTTTAGTTTTGTTATAATTTTAATTTAATTTTTACTTTTTACTTTTTACAGTTTTTACTATTTACCATGGAGTAGGGGTAACTTCTCCAGCTAGGGTGAAAGGTAATTCTTTTACTGTTACTATTTAGATTAATCTCCCTTAAAAATAATATATTCACTATTTAAAATATTGACTTAAAAAGGATACCGCCAGATTGGTCGGTTGGTAATTCATTTTAATCTGATTAAACCTGACTAATAAAGGATACCGCCAGATTGGTCGGTTGGTAATTTAATTTTGGTTCCGCCTTTATGGCTGGTTGGACTTAATTTGACTTAATCAGGTTACCGCCTATATAGCTGGTTGGAGAAAGAATCACAAGTTTATATATTATTTTATGGGAGATATCTAAATTAGTAGTAGTAAAAGTAATTCCTTTTACCTTAGCATTTTATTTTATTTTACTTTTCAGTTTTACTTTATGTCTTTTACTTTTCAGTTTTACTTTATGTCTTTTACTTTTCAGTTGTTATTAGCCCTAGTTATGTGTTTGTTATCCGGGGTTGTGATGAATTATAATATCACCGGTTTATAAGGGGTTATTTTATAGTTTGGGTAATTTAAAGGTTTACTTATTAAGTTTTAATCTTAATGCTTCTTGTTGTCTGATCACCAATAAGATTGATGTGGTAAATCTAAAATGAACTAGACATAGGGATTTTAGGTTTCAGCCTTAGACTTGATAGCCCACGATCTTCCTTGAGGATAGATAACCCTTTAATAGATTTCCTTACAGGATAGGAATATACCTGTCGGGCGGGGTTAGCCATAATTGGAACTTAAACTTAATGAATCCAGATAATTTGGTTGACATAGACATATGGTTCAATTGGGTTAAACTGGGTATTGCGTCTGACCATCGATAGAGGCTTTTGCATAATTTAGTGTTCCAGGTTAGGAACTGATTTATTACACAAACATAAAATAACCACTTCATCTTTTAAATGATATTTTCCTTAGTATTTTCTTTTGTCTTTTATTTATTTATTTATTTTGTAAAACCACTTTCAACCAATCAAACAATCATTCTCTTCACCCTCAATTAGATATTTGTAAATAAATAGATTCAATAATTAATAACAACAGTAGGAATTAAGTCCTCGTGGGATCGATATTTTTATACTACTTGAACGATATGTGCGCTTGCGTTATACGTGTGTGTTTACGCCGGTCAGATCACAAGCAACTAGTCTCTTTAATCGGATAATCATAACCATTTCATATTATCCCGATGGTTGCAACCAATTAGAGTACCAGTTTGTATCCCTACGTGATCATCATCTCCATATGACTGGAGTGATACTTCCGTCTTGACATCACATCCAATACACTACGATTCTCAATAAACCCAGAAGAGGCGTACACAGAACCTGTTAAAGTCCTGGATGACCAAAACCAAAGCGTATTGATTGTCGCAAGTACTAGCAATGCAAGTCTCAAGTTAAGACCAAATACACATGCCCTGATGCGGATTCCCATAGACACATAGTCATACTACCAATGGGATTCTGCGGGGTCTATCCATTGAGCAAAGCTGTTTCCGTACCATCGGTAAACACAACCTCCTATCACACTTGCATAAGTATCTAATACTTAAATATATGAGAACTATGTTGTTACGCTTCCATAACACGCACAATTGCAATACTAGTCTATTCCATATTATCGATGTCAAGTCTCGATAATACTACGACTATGAATATTAATGATTAAAACTTTATTGATTGATATTGTCTCATATCTAATAATCCGGAACTAATCATAAGGACTTTTATCATTTATATATATTTAAGTGATCAAATACAAAATGATAAAATGCAATTTCCATTGTCACATAGTTAATTTGTACAAAAACCACAATGTCTTTTACAAATAGTGACGCTATGGGTCATAATTGTCCAACAATCTCCCACTTGGCCTATAGCCAGTCACTCAAGCATCTAACATCTGAACTTTGTACATGTCGCTCAAACTTTTGCTGAGGAATAGCTTTCGTCAGTGGATCTGCTTTGTTGTCCCTGATGCGACCTCTCGATCTTCACATCGCCACGATGTATGATCTCACGAATCAGATGGAAATGTTGAAGAACATGCTTGGATCGTTGATGAGACCGTGGTTCCTTAGCCTGCGCTATAGCCCCGTATTGTCACAATACAATAGACAGGCTCAGCTGCTAACGGAACTACTCCTAATCCAATTAGGAATTTACGGATCCAAACTGCCTCTTTTACTGCTTCAGCTGCAGTAATGTACTCCGCTTCTGTTGTTGAATCGGCAACAGTCTCTTGCTTGGAAGATTTCTAGCCTACTGCTCCGTTATTCAAACAAAATATGTACCCGGATTGCAACTTACAGTCGTCTTTATCGGTTTGGAAACTTGCATCGGTATACCCAGTTACCTCAAGTTCTCCATCTCCAAAGATACTTTAGGATATTCTTAACTGTCATCCAGTGACCATCACTTGGATCGGCCTGATAGCGACTACACATGCTCAAAGCATACGAGACATTAGGTCGCGTACATATCATGGCATACATGATCGATCCGACTGCCGAGGCGAACGGGATCTGACTCATGTTGTCTCTCTCATCTTGAGTTTTAGGACACATTTCCTTAGATAGAGTGACGCCATGTGACACTGGCAACAGTCCCCTCTTGGACTGATCCATGTTGAATCTCTTCAACACTTTGTCAATGTACGTGCTCTGGGAGAGTCCAAGAAGCTTTCTAGATCTATCCTGGTAGATCTTTATTCATAGAATAAAGGTTGCTTCTCCTAGATCTTTCATGGAGAATTTTAATGAAAGCCAAGCTTTCACCGATTTTAGCATGGGAATGTCATTGCCAATAAGCAATACATCATCAACGTAAAGGAAAATGAATGTCAGTGCACTCCCACTAACCTTATTATATACACAAGGATCATCCTCGTTTTGAACGAAATCATATTCTTTTATGATCTCATCAAAACGTTGGTTCCAAGAACGCGATGTTTGCTTCAATCCATAAATGGATCGATTTAACTTACAAACCTTGTTTGTAAGTCTTGGTACGACAAAACCGTCAGGTTGTTGCATATAAACATCCTCCAAAAGATTTTCGTTAAGGAAAGCGGTTTTGACGTCCATATGCCATATCTCGTAATTGAAATATGCAGCAATAGCAAGCATTATCCGAATGGATTTAATCATGGCAACGGGTGAAAAAGTTTCATCGTAATCGACACCATGTCATTGACGATACCCTTTCGCTACAAGCCTAGTTTTGTACGTTTGTACATTGCCATCCATGTCAGTCTTCTTCTTGAAGACCCATTTGTAACCAATAGGCTTTACGCCTTCTGGTGCATCAACCAGTGTCCAAACTTGGTTGGTGTACATGGAATCCATTTCGGAATTCATGGCATCTTGCCATAAACTGGAGTCGATACCTTGTATCGCTTCCTCATACGTAGCCGGCTCGTCTTCCTCAATAAGATTGATATCCACATGAGGTGAGATCAGAAACCCATACCTCTCAGGTTATTTTCTGACTCTCTCCGACCTACGTGGTTCTTGTGTATTCGAAGATTGTGGTACAGTTTCATCCATGATGAACTATTCATATTCCGTTAAGGATTTTGTGTCAGGAATAGTATCACTCTGATTTTCATCAAGTTCCACTTTCCTCCCACTTACCATTGTATTTAGGAATTCATTCTCAAGGAAAACCGCATGTAGAGCAACAAATACTTTGTTCTCTTGTGGGTGATAGAAGTAATATCCTTTGGTTTCCCTAGGATATCCTACAAATAGGCATTTATCTGATTTGGGTTCTAGTTTGGTACCTTCCAAACGTTTGACGTATGCCCAGCAACCCCAAATCTTCAGGAATAAAAAACCCAGTTTCTTTCCTATCCATATTTCATACGGAGTCTGTTGAACAGACTTTGACGGAACCTATATTCAAAATAAGTATTGTACTGTTCAATGTATATCCCTAGAAGGAAATAGGTAGCTCTGTGCGACTCATCATAGACCTTACCATATCTAACAAAGTTGTTTCTTCGTTCGGACACACTGTTTAATTACGGTGTTCCGGGAGGAGTCCACTGTGAAACAATACCATATTCTTTCAAGTAATCAAGAAACTCATTACTTAAGTATTCGCCACCACGGTCCAACCGTAATGTCTTAATACTTTTATCGGTCTGTTTTTCTACTTCGTGTCAAAATTCTTTGAATTTCTCAAAGGTTTCCGACTTGTGTCTCATAAGATACACATAACCATAACGCGATGCATCATCCGTAAAGGTTACGAAGTATTCATATCCACCTCTAGCCTGGCTAGATATGGGCCCACATACGTCACTATGAACGAGGGCTAACAGTTCGGTGGCACGTACACCTTTACCGCTAAAAGGTGATTTAGGCATTTTGCCTAATAAATAAGATTCCCATACGTCATATGAATTTGGATCAAATCCGTCCAAGTACCCACTCTTCGAAAGTGTGGATATGCGATTCTTGTTAATGTTGGACAGTTATGACCCATAGCGTCACTGTTTGTAAAAGATATTGTGTTTTTGTACAAAATTAACTATGTAGTAATGAAATTGCCTTTTACCATATTGTAATTTATTTACTTTCATATATAAATGGTAAAAGTCCATATGATTAGTTCCGGATTGAGATGATATGAGACAATATCAATCCAAAAAGGTTTAATCATTAAATATCCCTAGTCGTAGTATTATCGAGATTGGACATCGATAATACGGAATAGACTAGTATTGCACTTGTGCGCGTTGTGAGGGCATAACGGCATAGTTCTCATATATTTAAGTATAGGATACTTATGCAAGTGCGATAGGAGGTTGTGTTTTACCGATGGTACAGAAAACAGCTTCGCTCTGGATAGACCCTGCGGAATCCCATTGGTAGTATGTATATGTGTCTATGGGAGTCCGCTTCAGGGTAGGTGTATTTGGTCTTAACCTAAGACTTGCATCGCTAGTACTTGCGACAATCGATAAACTTTGGTTTTGGTCGTCCAGGGCTTTAACAGGTTCTGTGTACGCCTCTTCTGGGTTTATTTAGAATCGTAGTGTATTGGATGTGATGTCAAGACGGAAGTATCACTTCAGACATATGGAGATGATGATCACGCAGGTATTCAGAACTGGTTCTCTATTGTGTTGCAACCATCAGGATAATATGACAAGGTCATGATTATCTGATTCAAAGAGACTAGTTGCTTGATATCCGATATGTGCTTCGTACGGGGCAGACACTATTCCAGCCTCAGGCCTTGCACGTGACATCCGATACTGGATCGAAATACACAATACTACGGTATACTACGCCTGATAAAGATCGTATATTCCAGTAATAATATTTCTGGAGAATTGGGTAGGCATGGCGCATTGCTAGAAGCCAACCTAGTCTCGTAAATCGGTAAAAAGGTAGTACGAGGTACGTACGTGTTCGGATAGTCCGACGACTGTATTTACTACTGCCAACATATCCAGGGATCTCTTGGGTCACTTCCCCGAGATTCACCGATGACATATGATTCGAGCTAATTAATAATCTGGGATTAATTGCGGAGAGACTTTATCTTGGATAAGTACTATTTGAAGAGAAAGAAAGATTAATTTGGAATTAATCATTAAAATAATATATTCAATATATTATTCGGAATTAGATTTCGACGCGGAATTAAAATTAGATTTTAATTCGGGCAAACGAGTTAATTTAGAATTAATTCGTTAGCGACGTGAATAGTAATTTTGCTAGGCATAATATTTAATTAAATTCGATTTAAATTACATCGCGACGGAAGTTCGTTAATTCGGAATTAGCGAAACCGGGCCCGGGAGTGTTTGCGGGCCCACTCGCATTCGGATGGATCGAGTGGGGCCCATATGTCACATCAACCATCACATCACTAGTCAACTAATTCACTTTAGTTTGATTGGGTTTAGGTGAGTTGGTTAAAGTGTGTAAAACACTCCAAGTCAAAGTAAGGTGAAAGACTTATACCAACCAAGGTTTGGTATATATAATTTACAATGTTTTTGAAACAATTATTATTGATTTTAGAAATCAAAACTTCATCCTTCTTCTCTCCCAATTTGTCGAAACTGTGACAATTTTTGCTCTCTCCATTTTCTTCATTTCTTAGCCAAATTTTGTGAAGAAAAGGTGTGAAGTTTTGTTGCAAAAATTCACTAAGGGCTAGCACTCTTCAGGGGATCATACAAGGTGATTAGGGAAACCTATTCAAGAGCTTGGAAAGACAAAACAAAGCTTAGAGCATTGTGGACTGCCTTGGCCGAATCTGGGACTGGGAGGGGGAAAATTTTTGTTGTTTGACGCATCCAAAACCGATCGATATAAGTGTGTTTCCGCCACTTTTCTTCGTTATTCATTCGCATTTCTTTGTTCATTATGATTTTGGGACTAATCAAAGAAACCAACAATTGTATCAGCCTAAAATGAGCATGAAATGTATTAGGGTAAAATTTGGGGAAAATCCATGTGAGCATGATTTGATTAATTTGAATGGTTGAGTATGCTTGTATGTTGATGAAATGAGGTTGGATTGGATCAATTTCAACAAATTATGATTGGATCAAATTTTGCCCCACCATAAGGTTTGGCCGAATGCGTATGTAACCTTAGGTTCTTGGTATTTTTTATTTTGATGATCATTGGATGAGTTGAAACGAATGGAAAAGTCGATTTGTAATTCGATTGGATTGAAAAACGAAATTGGACTAAATTCCTTACCTTGGCCGAGAACTTGATGGCATGTATTGGACTTGATTTTTGATTCAAAAATTGTTGGACAATAATTGAACAATTAGATACATAATTAATTGGTTAAATTGTATTTTGGAAATATTGATTTAGTTAATTAATTGATGTATTACACTTTAATTAACTAAGTTATAAAATTTGGAATTTTTTAAAATTTGGTTAATGGGCTTAATTTTGAATTGGGCTTGAAATTATTATATTTGGGCATAGGGCTTGGTTGGGCCAAGTTGGTTTAGGCCAATTGGATTGGATCCTAATTGGGCCTAAATCATTCCATTAAGTCCAAATGTAATAAATGGCTTTAAAGTTTAATTGGGCCTTATGGGCTTGATATTGGTTTTATGGCAAATGAGGGTGATTCCTTACTTGGGCTTGGTAATTCGTTTGACCCGTATTGACCAAAGCCCATGCCTTATGAAATCAATTGAAAGCCCATCGAACTTTAATTAAACGAACATTGGATGTTAGTTGGGCTTTGAGACCCGATAAGATTAGATTTGGAATCTAAGTCGTTAAAGCGCATTAAAGAGTGTAAATATTTAATTTGGAATTAAAGAATAGAATTAGTATTGAATACGACTTAAATTAGATTAACGAGTAGTTCGATATAATTCAAGAATTCATACTTGAGTGCTTATTCTCAAACGAGTTGGACTCGCAAAAAAATCAAATCGTTGTTTGAACATTGGATGATCACATAATAAAGACTAATTAATTGGATTAGATTGGTTGTAATGCATGCAATGAATGAATATATGGATGTGTTGAATGAATAGCGTATATCGGATGGATATTAGAATGGAAAGGGTAATTTTGGAAATTATTATAAATTTGGAATTTATAAATTGGACCTGCGTGTCCAGCCTTATCTCTTATTATCTCTTTGTATTATCTTCTCACCTAATTCCCCTCATGTTAATAAGGTTTCTATTATTGTATTATGTAATTGGGTAGAAGTAGAATAGTGCTAGCCGGGGAGAGGAAAGGAGTGATTTGTTCTAGGAATAATCTGTTTAAATATCCATCTGCATATCATTATTATTTACTTTTCGCACCTTATGATGTTTAGAAGCATGCTTAAGGGTGTATGATGATACCTTAACAAAGATAATAAATTGGTTGCCAATTTACGCGAAAAACCCTAAAATCATATTAAGTTTTTTCTTCCATTGAGTGATTCTTACTCAAGATCCAAAGTTGGCATTGTTTTGTTGCCAAAGTCAAGACCTTTGTCAATTGAGGATGTGTTTGAATCATAAGAGTTTTGTTCCATATCGGTGTCTTGTCCAAGTCGTGATTTGTTGGCCAAAGGCAAGATCACTTCTTGTCCATCGACATTGATTACGAAACTTTCCATGTCAATGAGTCCCGCTTAACTGGAATCATTAAGCTTGTTGTGCCAAAGCCAAGGCTTAGTTGATTCAGAGGAAAAAGGTTAGGAATATATATTGGATATATTGGCCTATATATTGTATATATGTTTCGGACTTGGATGTCCACCTACCGGATCTAGGAATTGGATTAGATCCAATTGATCTTCGAGATCTACCTAGTTAAATATCATACAGCTTGTTGGCCAAAGTCAAGGTTGTGTGTTATTTAACGGGATCTTAGCCCACTAGGAAACTGGGTTTCCCGAGTACTCGGTAGAGGGTTAGACGCTCGCCGAAAAATAGTGGGAGGCTAGTATTGAATTTGTAATTTCATTCAGATACTTAGCTTTACGTGCTTACAAATTATTTCGTCAAAATTATTTATTAGTTTGACTAATATAATGTTATTTTTCTTGTAACAGTTAGACTGTACCCAAATATCGTTGATTAGATAGTTAGACTATCGTAATCAAGATGACAGGAAAGGGAAATGTCCGAGATATTATCATGGGCGAAAATGTCTTCAAGGGTACGAACTTTGCCGATTGGGAAATGAATCTGAGGATTGTCCTTGAAGCCGAGAGGCTGCTACATACTATACAGAGACCTCTTAGGCCTAAGCTCAAACCTGATGAGCTACTTGAGCTGGAGCTTTGGAAGACTCACAGCGATGATTGTGAAACTGCTCAGTCAATTATGTTTGCTGCTATGATTCAGCATTTCCGTCGACAGAACATGGACTTGGATCCCTATAACATGTTGGCGAGGTTACACGATCTTCACCGATCTAACCAAGGTCGCAGAGATATGAGTTAGTGAAGAAGCTCTTCTATTCACGTATGTCAGAAGGCATGTCTGTTAAGTCCCATAGTGGTACAGATGATTGCTGACATAGATGAGCTGGCTAAGATGGGGATAGTCTTAGAGGTTGAGATTACCATAGATATGATCTTGCAATCTCTCCCCGACACTTGGAAACAGTCCATCATAAGCTATAACCTAATGAACACTGATGATACTCTTGGAGAGTTGTTGTCAATTCTCAAGGAAGCTGGAAAGGAGATGCTTAAGGGCAACAAGCGCGAGGCGCACTTTGCTTCGACATCTCAGACACCGAGGGCTGGGCCCAATGCGACTGGAGGTGTGAAGAAAAAGAAGCATAAAAGAAAGGGCAATGTCAAATCGTCATAGGCTTCTGGGAAGCCTAAGGACAAATCTCAGGATGTTTGCCTCCAGTGCGGCAAGAGGGGTCACTAGGAAGCGTGACTTTCGTGAGTACAAGGCGCTCCAGAAGGAGATTAAAGTGGGCAAGCACCGGCTTCAGGTATGTTTGTTATTGAAATAAACATGACTACTTCTAGTTTTAAAAATTAGATTTTTGATTCTGGTTGTGGTTGTGGTACTCACATATGTACTGATGTGCATGATCTGTGGATTAGCAGGAGACTGGCCTCAGGGGAGATTGATCTACGTGTCGGAAATGGGGCACCAGTCACCATTTTGGCCGTTGGCACTTTTGTTTTAGAACTGCCCTCGGGGTATGTACTTGAACTTAATGACTGTTATTATGTACCTAGTTTGACTAGGAATATTATTTATATATCTATGTTAACCCAATGTGGGCAACTTTTGTATTCGGAACACTGGGTGTTACTTATATAAAAATGATGTAGAAATTTTCACTACTGTTGCAAATAATGGTCTTTATATTTTGAATATAATCTATCTCCAACATATAATATAACAAACAAAAGGCTCAAAATGAGTAACAAAGATGAAACTTATATGTGGCACTGTCGTCTGGGACACATAAACAAGACTCGCATATCCACACTTTCCAAGAGTGGGTACTTGGACGGATTTGATCCAAATTCATATGACGTCTGCGAATCTTGCTTATTAGGCAAAATGCCTAAATCACCTTTAGCGGTAAAGGTGAACGCGCCACCGAACTGTTAGCCCTCATTCATAGTGACGTATGTGGGCCCATGTCTCCAGGCTAGAGGTGGATACGAATACTTCGTAACCTTTACGGATGATGCATCACGTTATGGTTATGTGTATCTTATGAGACACAAGTCGGAAACTTTTGAGAAGTTCAAAGAGTTTCGACACGAAGTTGAAAAACAGACCGGCAATAGTATAAAGACATTACGGTCGGACCGTGGTGGCGAATACTTGAGTAATGAGTTTCTAGATTACTTGAAAGAATATGGTATTCTTTCACAGTGGACTCCTCCTGGAACACCGCAATTAAACGGTGTGTCCGAACGGAGAAACCGAAATTTGTTGGACATGGTTAGGTCTATGATGAGTCGCACTGAGCTACCTATTTCCTTCTGGAGATATGCATTAAACAGTGCGATTCTTATTTTGAATAAGGTTCCGTCAAGTATGTACAACAGACACCATATGAGATATGGACAGGAAAGAAACTGGGTTTCTCATTCATGAGATTTGGGGATGTTGGGCATACGTCAAACGTTTGGAAGGTACCAAACTTTAGCCCAAATCGGATAAATGCCTATTCGTAGGATATCCTAGGGAAACCAAAGGATATTACTTCTATCACCCACGAGAGAAAAAGTATTTGTTTCTCTACATGCGGTTTTCCTTGAGAAGGAATTCCTAAATGCAGTGGTTAGTGGGAGGAAAGTAGAACTCGATGAAAATCGGAGTGATACTATTCTGGCATAGAATCCTCAACGGAACAAGAACAGTCCATCCGGGATGAGATTGTAACACAATCTTCTATTACACAAGGACCACGTAGGTCGGAGAGAGTCAGGAAACAACCTGAGAGGTATGGTTTCTGATCTCACCTCATGTAGATATTAATCTCATTGAGGATAACGAACCGGCTACGTATGAGGAAGCGATACAAGATATCGATTCCGATTTATGGCAAGAAGCCATGAAGTCCGAAATAGATTCCATGTACACCAACCAAGTTTGGACACTGGTTGATGCACCAGAAGGCGTAAAGCCTATTGGATGCAAATGGGTCTTCAAGAAGAAGACCGACATGGATGACAACGTACAAACGTACAAAGCTAGGCTTGTAGCGAAGGGGTATCGTCAACGACATGGTGTCGATTACGACGAAACTTTCTCACCCGTTGCCATGATTAAATCCATTCGGATAATGCTTGCAATTACTGCATATTTCGATTATGAGATATGGCAGATGGACGTTAAAACCACTTTCCTTAACGGAAACCTTTTGGAGGATGTTTATATGTAACAGCCTGACGGTTTTATCGTGCCTAGACTTGCAAATAAGGTTTGTAAGTTAAATCGGTCCATTTATGGACTGAAGCAAGCATCACGGTCATGGAACCAATGTTTTGATGAGATCATAAAACAATATGATTTCATTTAAAACAAAGATGATCCTTGTGTATATAAGAAGGTTAGTGGGAGAGCACTGACTTTTATTGTCCATTATGTTGACGATGTATTGCTTATAGGCAATGACATTCCCATGCTAACGTCGGTGAAAGCTTGGCTTTCATTGAAATTCTCCATGAAAGATCTGGGAGAAGCAGCCTTTATTCTGGGAATAAAGATCTACCGGGATAGATCTAGAAAGCTGCTTGGACTCTCCCAGAGCACGTACATTGACAAAGTGTTGAATAGATTCAACATGGATCAGTCCAAGAGTGGACTGTTTCCAGTGTCACATGGCGTCTATCTATCTAAGGACATGTGTCCTAAAACTCAAGATGAGAGAGACAACATGAGTCGGATAATGTTCGCCTAGGCAGTCGGATCGATCATGTATGCCATGATATGTACGTGACCTGATGTCTCCTAAGCTTTGAGCATGTGTAGTCGCTATCATGCCGATCCAGGTGAAGGTCACTGGATGGCGGTTAAGAATATCCTAAAGTATCTTAGAAGAACTAAGGATGCTTTCTTAATCTATGGAGATGGAGAACTTGAGGTAACTGGGTATACCGATGTAAGTTTCCAGACCGACAAAGACGACTGTAAGTCGCAATCCGGGTACATTTTTTGTTTCAATAACGGAGCAGTGAGCTGGAAATCTTCCAAGTAAGAAACTGTTTCCGATTCAACAATAGAAACGGAGTACATTGTTGCGGCTGAAGCAGTAAAGGAAGCAGTTTGGATCCAAAAATTCCTAATTGGATTAGGAGTAGTTCCGTTAGCAGCTGAGCCTGTTCCATTGTATTGTGACAATAACGGAGCTATAGCGCAGGCTAAGGAACCGCGGTCTCATCAACGATCCAAACATGTTCTTCGACGTTTCCATCTGATTTGAGAGATCATACATCGTGGCGATGTGAAGGTCGAAAAGGTCGCATCAGATGACAACATGGCAGATCCGCTGACGAAAGCTATTCCTCAGCAAACGTTTGAGCGACATGTACATAGTTCAGGTATTAGATGCTTGAGTGACTAGCTATAGGCCAAGTGGGAGATTGTTGGACAGTTATGGCCCATAGCGTCACTGTTTGTAAAACACATTGTGTTTTTGTACAAAATTAACTATGTAGTAATGAAATTGCCTTTTACAGTTTTGTGATTTATTTACTTTCATATATAAATGGTAAAATCCATATGATTAGTTCCGGATTGAGATGATATGAGACAGTATCAATCCATAAAGGTTTAATCATTAAATATCCCTAGTCGTAGTATTATCGAGATTGGACATCGATAATGCGGAATAGACTAGTATTGCACTTGTGCGCGTTGTGAGGGCATAACGACATAGTTCTCATATATTTAAGTATATGATACTTATGCAAGTGTGATAGGAGGTTGTGTTTTACCGATGGTACGGAAAACAGCTTCGCTCTGGATAGACCCCGCGGAATCCCATTGGCAGTATGTATATGTGTCTATGGGAGTCCGCTTCAGGGTAGGTGTATTTGGTCTTAACCTGAGACTTGCATCGCTAGTACTTGCGACAATCGCTAAACTTTGGTTTTGGTCGTCCAGGGCTTTAACAGGTTCTGTGTACGCCTCTTCTGGGTTTATTGAGAATCGTAGTGTATTGGATGTGATGTCAAGACGGAAGTATCACTTCAGACATATGGAGATGATGATCACGCAGGGATTCAGAACTGGTTCTCTATTGTGTTGTAACCATCGGGATAATATGACAAGGTCATGATTATCCGATTAAAAGAGACTAGTTGCTTGATATCCGATATGTGCTTCGTACGGGGCAAACACTATTCCAGCCCCAGGCCTTGCACGTGACATCTGATACTGGATCGCAATAAACAATACTACGGTATACTACGCCTGATAAAGATCGTATATTCCAGTAAGAATATTTCTGGAGAATTAGGTAGGCATGGCGCTTTGCTAGAAGCCAACCTTGTCTCGTAAATCGGTAAAAATGTAGTTCAAGGTACGTACGTGTTCGGATAGTCCGACGACCGTATTTACTGTCAACATATCCAGGGATCTCTTGGGTCACTTCCCAAAGATTCACCGATGACGTATGATTCGAGCTAAATTAATCTGGGATTAATTGCGGAGAGACTTAATCTTGGATAAAGTACTATTTGAAGAGAGAGAAAGATTAATTTGGAATTAATCATTAAAATAATATATTCGATATATTATTCGGAATTAGATTTCGACACGAAATTAAAATTAAATTTTAATTAGGGCAAATGAGTTAATTTAGAATTAATTCGTTAGCGACGTGAATAGTAATTTTCCTAGGCATAATTATTTAATTAAATTTGATTTAAATTACGTCGCGACGGAAGTTCGTTAATTCGGAATTAGCGAACCGAGCCCGAGAGTGTTTGCGGGCCCACTCGCATTCAGAATCGAGTGGGGCCCACCTGTCACATCAACCATCACATCACTAGTCAACTAATTCACTTTAGTTTGATGGGTTTAGGTGAGTTGGTTAAAGTGTGTAAAACACTCCAAGTCAAAGTAAGGTGAAAGACTTATACCAACCAAGGTTTGGTATATAATTTACAATTTTTTTTTGAAACAATTATTATTGATTTTAGAAATCAAATCTTCATCTTCTTCTCTCTCCCAAATTGTCGAAACTGTGACAGTTTTTGCTCTCTCAATTTTCTTCATTTCTTAGCCAAATTTTGTGAAGAAAAGGTGTGAAGTTTTGTTGCAAAAATTCACTAAGGGCTAGCACTCTTCAAGGGATCATACAAGGTGATTAGGGAAACCTATTCAAGGCTTGGAAAGACAAAACAAAGCTTGGAGCATTGTGGACTACCTTGGCCGAATCTTGGACTGCTTGGAGGGGAAAAATTTTGTTGTTGACGCATCCAAAACCGATCGATGTAAGTGTGTTTCCGCCACTCTTCTTCGTTATTCATTCGCATTTCTTTGTTCATTATGATCTTGGGAATAATCATAGAAACCAACAGTTAATGTGTCCCAGATGACAATGCCACATATAAGTTTCATCTTTGTTACTTAGTTTAAGTCTTTTGTTTGTTACATTATATGTTTGAGATTGATTTATATTCAAAATATAAAGACCATTATTTACATCAGCAGTGCAAATTTCCATATTATTTTTATACATAAAACACCCAGTGTTTCTAAATACAAAAGTATACCCGCATTGGGCTAACATAGATACAGAAATAATATTCCTAGTCAAACTAGGTACATAATAACAGTCTGAAAGTTCAAGTACGTGTCCCGAAGGCAGTTCCAAAACATAAGTGCCAACGGCCAAAACGGCGACTCGTGTCCCATTTCCAACGCGGAAGTCAATCTCTATGTAACATCCCAGATTTTCGGGACTATTCTAGGAGATTCTCAGACTGTCGATATAGTCTTGGAATAGAATGATAATGAATAATAAGTGTTTAAGTGATGGAATATGGATCAGAATATTATGAAATGAATATTCGTCGCGTTGGAAAACTCGTGGGACCAAGAATCAGTTACGTGATTTTTTTTTATTATATGCGTATAGTTTACAGTTTTGGGCATGAATTTAGCAAACGAACTCCGATCGAGTTGGTTCCTGAACCATCGGACTCATTTTTCCAAGACGAACAACTTTCGTGTTGAACACATTTCGAGAATCGCATCAGAAGAGCTTCGAAAGTGGTGATTTCCGAAGTACCCTTATTAGTGGGGCATATTGGTAATTTTTGGAATTATATATATATTTATTATTTTTATCAGCAGCCTTACAAAAAAAAAAAAAAAGATAAGATAGAGAAGAAAGACAGAGAGCAGGCGAGAGAAAAGAAAGAAAAAGATCAGAGAAGTTTTGGGTCCCGATCCGTCCTCAATTTCCGACCGAGCCCTTAAGGAAAAGTGTAGATCTCGTCGAGATGATCATTTTGGTGGTGGTTTCATCTCGGGAAACTTCCAATTTTCAGAGAAATCTCGGTAAGAAACTTTTCATGATTTTTCTCGATTTCCCGTTAATCCGGAACTCCGATCGACGAACCGTCAGCGCCATTAGAACCGAAATGAGGAGAGGAATTCACGGCCACCAGAAAATCTGGTTTTTGGCCGGAGCGTGGTGCTCACGCGCCACTCAAGTGGCGGCGCGTGAAGCCCACGCGCGGACAGTGGCGGTGGCGCGTGGAACCCACGCGCCAGACAGAATTTCGCCGCCGATATTTCGAGTATCCTCCGCGAATTTCAGACCATTCCGAGTAGTAACGGACCTCCGAATCTTAATTTTCGTTAAGTTTGCGAGAACGACCGAACCACGTTTCTCGCATATTCTTTCATCTATTCTAGTTAGGATTATATTCCTTATAGTAAATTCTTTTGTCTGTTAGGTGATCGTGATACAGTAAGCAGGGACGGTCCTGCTGCATAGTTTCTTTCTCAGTAGTCAGCTCACCAGGTGCGTGGATAAACCTGTAACATTGATGTTTTCAAAAGAATATGTTTTTCTTAAATGAATTTTAAGGTAATGCATTAAATGAGTTTGTTTTCAGAAAGTTTATATATTTTGCTATAACGTATGGATCGAATATTGATTATGTTGAAATCATGTGTTTATGATATATGAGAAACTTGCATGATTTGAGATATATGAGCATGGATTTTGGAAATGATTTTTATGTTAGGATGCACCCCGTGTACTTATATGTGCCAGATTATTGCCATGAGATAAGGTCTCATGTTGCCAGTTATTGCCGTGAGATAAGGTCTCACGTTGCCAGTTTGCTCCGGATGCCAGTTTTGCCGTGGGGAAGCCCCATGTTGCCAGCTTTGCCGTATTTGTCATGAGGTTGTGCATATAGATGAATAAACAGATTTATCATTACAAAGTATTTTTGAGCAGTATGAACTTTATGAGAAATAAGATTTATGATTTGAGCTTTATGAGAAATGAGATTTATGATTTGAGTTTTATGAGAAATGAGATACGATTTCAAGTAAATGTTGAGATATCGATTTACAGCTTATGTATTTATTTATATTATGAAAGACTTGTTCGATCCACTTTGTTACTTGATTATCCACGGCACTGAGCTGTGATCCATTGCACTAAGCGTGAGCTTACCCCCCATTCCTTAACATTTCAGGTTTAGCAGATTAGTAGATCGTTCTTTTCATCTGCTGTTTCGTCATCATTCCTGCCAGTAGAGAAAAGGTTGTGCCAACAGTAGAGTGTCTTGTTATGTTTTGAGACTGTATTTCTAGATATGTATTTCTTGGAAGAATTTGTTATGTGATGTTAGGCATTGAGCCTTTAATTGATACTGAGGTTATTGTGTTTCCTTTATGGATATTATGTTGAGTTGGATCATGGAGATCCTAGTTTTATGATGAGATTTTATTTTTCAGTTTAGATTTTTTTTTTGTTTTTGGAGGATTAGTCCATATTACAGGGGAAACTCTGCCAGTTTCTAGTCTCCGTCTCACCTCTACTCTACCTAAGGGGACGGGTGTGACACTCTAGGCCAGTCTCGTGCTAATCTGCAGATCCTGCACATCAGTATATATATGAGTACCACAACCAGAATCAAAAATCCAATTTTTAAAACTAGTAGTAGACATATTTATTTCTATAACAAACATACCTGAAGTCAGTGTCTTGCCCGCTTTGATTTCCTTCATGTGTACCTTGTACTCGCGGCAGTCACGCTTCCAGTGACCCGGCTTCCCACATTGCAGACATACATCTTTGGATTTATTCTTACCCTTCCCAGAAGGTTTTGACGATTTGGCTTTGCCTTTCTTCTTCTTCTTCTTCTTTACACCTCTAGTTGCCTTGGGCCAAGCCCTCGGAGTATGAGATGTTGAAGCGAAGTGCGCCTCGCGATTCTTGCTCTTTAGGAGCTCTTTTTCTGTTTCACGCAGTGTGGACATCAACTCTCCAAGAGTTTGTTCTTGGTTCATCATATTGTAGTTCATGATGAACCCACTCCAAGTGTCGGGGAGAGACTGTAAGATCAAATCTATTGAAGTCTCAACCTCGAAGACAATGCCCATCTGTCCCAGCTTCTCGATGTCAGCAATCATCTGTGACACATGGTGCTCAACAGACGTACCCTCTGACATACGAGCACGGAAGATCTTCTTCTGCAACTCATATCTTTGCGATCTAAGATTAGTTCGGTGAAGATCTTGCAACTTCGCCATCATATTATAGGGATCCAATCCCTTTTTTTAATGAAGAAATTGTTGAGTCATAGCAGCAAACATTATAGATTGAGCAATGAAGTTGTCATCGCTATGAGTCTTCCAAAGCTCTAGCTCAACTATCTGATCAGATCTAGGCTTAGGCCCAAGAGGTCTCTCTATAGTGTAGAGCAACTTCTCGGATCCCAGGACAATCCTGAGATTCATGTCCCAATCTTGAAAGTTTGTGCCATTAAAGACATTATCGCCTATGATAATATCTCTAATGCTTAACTTTCCTGTCATCTTAATTGCAATAGTCAAACTATTCAATTAACGATGTATGGGTACAGTCTAACTGTTCCAAGAAAAAATAATAAAATATTAGTCCAACTAATAAATATAATTGACGAAATAATTTGAAAGTGCGTAAAGCCAAGTATTTGAATGAAATTATAAATTCAATACTGGTCTCCCACTATTTTTCGGCGAGCCTCTAACCCTCTGTTGAGTACTCGGGAAACCTAGTTTCCTAGTGGGCTAAGATCCCGTTAAATAACACACAACCTTGACTTTGGCCAACAAGCTGTATCATATTTAACTAGGTAGATCTCTAAGATAAATTGGATCTCATCCAATTCCTAGATCCGGTAAGTGGACCTCCAAGTCCGAAACATATATACAATATATATGCCAATATATCCAATATATTTACCTAACATTTTCCTCTGAATCAACTAAGCCTTGGCTTTGGCACAACAAGCTTAATGATTCCAGTTAAGTGGGACTCATTGACTTTGGAAAGCTTCGTAATCGATGTCGATGGACAAGAAGTGATTTTGACTTTGGCCAACAAATCACAACTTGGACAAGACATACGATATGGAACAAAGCCTTCATGATTCAAACACATCCGCGATGGACAAAGGTCTTGAATTTGGCCAATAAACCAGTGCCAATCTTGGATCTTGAGAATGAATCACTCAATGGAAGGAAAACGCTTAATATTTGTTGAGGGTTTTTCACGTAAATTGGCAACCAATTTATTATCTTTGATTAGGTCTCATCATACACCCTTAAGCATGCATTCTAAAAGCATAATAAGGCGCGGTAAATAAATTAATAATGATATCCGGATGGATATCTCACAAATTGTTCCTAGAACAAATCACTTCATTTCCTCTCCCCGGCTAGCACTATTCTAACTTCTACCCAATTACATAATACAATTATAGAAACCTCATTAACATTGAGGGGAATTAGGTGAGAAGAGAATTACAAAGAATCGAGAGATAAGGCTGGACACACAGGTCCAATTTAATAAATTCTAAATTTACAACAATTTCCAAAATTGTCATTTCCCTTCTAATATCCATCTGATATATATTATTCATACAATTAATTAATCAATCTAATCCAATTAATTAATCTTTGAATAAAGTGATCATCCAATGTTCAAACAACGATTTGATTTGTGCGAGTCCAACTCGTTTAAGAATAAATACTCAAAGTACGAATTCTTGAATTATATCGAACTACAATTTAAATGTAATTTAATTTGTATTCAATATTAATTCTATATTTAATTCCAAATTAAATAATTACACTTTTTAATGCGCCTTTACGACTTAGATTCTAACTCTAATCTTAATGGGTCTCAAAGCCAAATTAACATCCAATGTTTATTTAATTAAAGTCCAATGGGCTTTCAATTAATTTCTTAAGGCATGGGCTTTGGTCAATATGGATCAAACCCAAATACCAAGGCCCAATTAAGGAATCATCCTATTTGCCAAGAAATCAATTTTGGTCCATTAGGCCCAATTAAATATTTAAAGGCCCATTTGTTATGTTTGGACTTAATGGAATGGTTTTAGGCCCAATTTGGATCCAATCCAATTGTCCTAAACCAACTTGGCCCAACCGAGCCCATTAGGCCCAAATACAAAATTTTAAGCCCAATTCCAAATCAAGCCCAATTACTCAAATTCTAATTTTCCAAAATTCTCAATTTAATTAATTAAAGTGTTTAGCCATGATTAATTATTTAAATTAACATTTCCAAAATACTAATTTTATCATTAATCATGTTTATTCATAATCAATACATGTCCAACATTATTGAAACAAAATCAAGTCATTTTCATGCTTTGATGGTCACGGCAATGAAGGAATTTTATATCCGATTTCGATTTCAATCCGATTGAATCACAAATCAATATATCCATGTCTTTAAGCACATCCAATGGTCTTATAAACAAAATCACCATGACCTAGGGTTTATCCATTACATTCGGCCAACATACCCAAATAGGGGAAAATAATCCAAATAGTTTTTCATCAATTTGATCATATATAACTCCAAGTTATCCATATACAAGTATACTCAAACAAACAATTTGGTTAAATCATGCTCAAATCAAATTTACCCAAATTTTAGTATATAAACTCTAATCATATTTCATGCTCAAATAGGCTCTGATACCATTGTTGGGTTTCTAAAGTGTTCCCAAGATCAATTCAAGCAAGAAATAATGTGAATACAAAATAGAGAATAGCGGAAATATACTCACATTTATCGGATATAGGATGCGTTGATAACAAGACTTTTTCCTCTTTGAAATGATCCAAGCTTCTCTTTGAATTTCATCTCCAAGCTCCAAGCTTTAAGTGATTGAGATTCCGAGCTCAAGAAATTGGTTTCCCTAACACCTTGATATGATTCCTTTAAGTGCTAGCTCTTGAAAAATTTGTAACAAATCTTCCAATTTCTCTTTGATAAATTCGGCCAAGCCAAGAAAATGTTGGGAGAGAAAATTTTTTCAATTGCCGTGAGAGTGAGAGGAGAAGAGAGATGAAGTGGTTGACTTGTGTGAATGATTTCCAAAATCAAAATAACATATATCAAATCTCAAATATTTGGTAAAAGTCTATCATCACATCAACTTGTGTGTTTTACAAGTCATCAACCACCCACCTAAATCCATCACCAAAAAGTTAGGCAAAGTGACTAGTTGATGTGACTTTGGGCCCCACTTGATTCAAAATCCGAGTGGGCTCGCAACACATCTCGGGGTCGGGTTCGTTAATTCTGAATTAACGATTTTTCCATTGCGACGTAATTAAATCAAATTTAATTACATAATTATGCCTAGCAAAATTACTATTCACATCGCTCATGAATTAATTCTAAATTAATTCATTCGCCCGAATTAAAATCCAATTTTAATTCCGTTATGAAATCTAATTTCATTTAATATATCGAATATATTATTTTATCGATTAATTCCAAATTAATCGTTCTCTCTCTTCAAATAGTATTTTATCCCAGATAAAATCTCTCCGTAATTAATCCTAGATTAATTATGTTCGAATCATACGTCATCGGTGAATCTTCGGGAAGCGACCCATGAGATCCTTGGATATGTTGGTAGTAAATTCGGTCGTCGGACTATCCGAACACGTGCGTACCTCGTACCACGTTTTTACCGATTTACGAGACATGGTTGGCTTCTAGCAAAGCGATGTACCTACCCAATTCTCCAGAAATATTCTTAAAGAAATATATAATCTATGTCAGGCGTAGTATACATAGTATTGCGTATTGCGATCCAGTATCGGATGTCACATGCAAGGCCTGAGACTGGAAAAGTGTCTGCCTCGTACGAAGCATATATCGGATCACAAGCAACTAGTCTCTTTAATCGGATAATCATGACCATGTCATATTATCTCGATGGTTGCACCCAATTAGAGTACCAGTTTTGTATCCCTGCGTGATCATCATCTCCATATGACTGAAGTGATACTTTCGTTTTGACATCACATCCAATACACTATGATTCTCAATAAACCCAGAAGAGGCGTACACAAAACCTGTTAAAGTCCTGGACGACCAAAACCAAAGCGTATTGATTGTCGCAAGTACTAGCGATGCAAGTCTCAGGTTAAGACCAAATACACCTACCCTGATGTGGATTCCCATAGACACATAGTCATACTACCAATGAGATTCTGCGGGGTCTATCCAGAGCAAAGCTGTTTCCGTACCATCGGTAAACACAACCTCCTATCACACTTGCATAAGTATCCAATACTTAAATATATGAGAACTATGTTGTTACACTTCCATAACACGCACAAGTGCAATACTAGTCTATTCCGCATTATCGATGTCCAGTCTCGATAATACTATGACTATGGATATTTAATGATTAAACCTTTATGGATTGATATTGTCTCATATCTAATAATCTGAAACTAATCATAAGGACTTTTATCATTTATATATATTTAAGTAATCAAATTACAAAATGATAAAATGCAATTTTCATTGTCACATAGTTAATTTGTACAAAAACCACAATGTCTTTTACAAATAGTGACACTATGGGTCATAATTGTCCAACAGTGATGATGATGCATATGCTGACGTGACGATGATGTGGCGATGATGTGGCAATGACAAGTGTCGGTAGCTCAATAATTACAGCGCGTCGCGATGCGAATTTCCATTTTTGCCATTTTGTTCCGTTTTTTCGCCGTTTTAGCCCTGATTTGATTCCATTGAGTCCTGAAATCTTATTTATCTACAAAACACATCAAAATATTCATAAAAATTGAGAAACTATACAAAATATTAAGTAAAATGGGCAGTGAATATAGATATATTTTCCGCTTATCAGAGGTCGAGTAGGGGATTTTGGAAAGTTATGTCATTTTTGGCAATTAAGAGAACTTCAATGTATTTATAAAGAAGTTTCTAAAATTTACGTTCAAACCTCCGCGAAATTTCAATCAGGCCCCATTCATGGGGTTTTCTCGAAAATTCACATTTTTGAAGCCCTTCTAATGCAAATTTCAAAAAGTGTTCAACACGAAAGTAATTCGTCTTGGAAAAACGAGTCTGATGGTTCAAGAATCAATTCATTTGTAATTTGTATAGTCGAAACAAGAAACTTTTACTCGTATAACGATAAAATCAGAAATCGCGTAACCGGTTCTCGAAATCACGCGTTTTCCAATGTGACGAAACTTCACTTCAAAATATTCCGATCTATTTTCTAATACAGAAACTCCGATTTTCGATTACCATATCGTTCTAAGTCTTTAACTTTAATTCGGAAATCTTCCGACACTGTTCCGAAAAATTCGGGATATTACATCGGGCCAATATGTATTATATATATACAGAGTATAACATTTGCATATGTTTAGCAGATAAATGCATTAAATGGACATTATGTAAAAGAATAATGTTAAGTAATAAAAGTGTATATTTAAGTAAAAGATTATTTTGCAACAACAGATTTTGTTGCACTAAAATATTTTAAGCAACAAAAATATTTTTATCATAATTAAATATTTTATACAAAAAAAAAAAAAATTATTGAGAAGGTGCACTCGTAGAGCAAAGAGAAGATAAAACTTGTTGCATCATTAGCTCAAATTGGGACAATCTTGTGAATCCAAGTACTTCAATACATATTTCCCTTTGAGTTGATGATTCTGCTCCTTCATGAACGTTTTGTTTCTGTTGTTGTAGCTCAATCATTTTGTCAATATATATACATAAAGATAAAAAGAATCTAATGAAACTCGGTTAATGTAAGCACAAGCAAAAGAAATAAAAAATCAAAAGTCAGTAACTTAGCCATTTTTTTATTATCAAACTTTAATGGGTTAATTAATTTTTCAAATGAAAAGCTTTACCAATCCATCAAATAAAATTAAAAAAAATAAAGAAACACTCAATAATTAAACTTCCATCAATCTTAAATGGGTTACATGATAAATAAAATTACACAGATAATTTTAAATGTAATATTCTTAATTACATGCTTTGAGTGTGCAACCTCAGCAGTGTTCTAAAACGCCCCACCTAGGCGGCGCGTATAGGTTCGATGGCCTATGGCCGCCGCGCTCGGCCCCAAATCGTTGGGCCAGGCACTCGTCGCAAATCCATCGGTCAACCACCGTGAAACAATGCGGAATTCGAAATTAATTGCTTTTTTCCGGCCGAACTTCACACCTCAATCCTAATCCTAATCCTAACCTTAATTTTTCAACATTAACTCTCTAACTTATCATTTTGAAAAAAAAAAAAAACTCAATTTAGAGCATAAACCATAATTTCAAAAATCTAATCTTTTTTTCTATTTTTGTTAATTTCTTATCAAATTGACCATTTATAATATTACTCTTTACTCAAATAACATGTATCTATGATTAATTTCTCCAATCATATAAAATCTTAAACCTAATTATAGAAATTCTCAATTTTTAATTAATCGTCTAGGCCCCGAATAGACGCTCTAGGCGCTAGGCGTTTCCCAACTAGCGCCTAGCGTATTTTAGAACACTGAAACTCACTCACCCAACTTTTCGTCTTACCTATTGGCCTATTCACCAACAAAATTGACTTTTAGTGGAAATATAATTTCGCCACTAAAATTGCGACACAAAAGGTATTAGTGGCGAAATTATTTCGCCACTAAAAGTATATTTTTTTCGCCACTGAATGTTCATTTTTAGTGGCAAAATAATTTTCGCCACTAAAAATGACCTTCAGTGGCGATAAAAATGACTTTTAGTGGCGAAATTTTCGCCACTAAAAGTGCAATCTGATCAAATAAATAATTTTCAAATTTTTAATACACCATATGTTATTTTATATTATAAAATGATATAAAATACAAATTTTAATACATTAATTTAATGATCATATACATTAATATATGTAAATAAAATATTTATATTTACAAGAATGATCAACTAGTTACAATTCAAAAATCAAAAGTTATTGATTTCGTCTTATATCTAAATTTACATTTTATATCCAAACTATAAAAAAGACTTTGAACATATGGTGAAAGTCAACGAAATCATTCATTGAATGAACTAGCTTCTCATTTGTAATATCTGCAAGGGACTGAAAGAAGTCGCTCTTATTGTTTACAGTGAATGTTGGTTGCAATTTACCAGTTGGTTGAGCACTTGAAATCTCAAGACCTGATAGTACCTTAGATAAAAGAGAAAATGATGCAAACAAAGTCAATTCCACAAATAAATTCTAAACAGAATCAGCAGAAACTTCATGTAGCTCAAAGGAAGTAACTTAAATGCCCAAACCTCATCAAAATCAGCAAAAATGCATGAAAACTCTACCATGAACCACACCTATCAAGGACACAATATCAAATAAAAATCCACAACTCAGTAAAGGAAAGTAAGGGTCGATAAGAATACTGAACAAAAAAATAAAAACAAACAAAACAAGTTATTATAGTACCATCGCTAAAAGGCATTGCAAGCTTGAGGCCCTTAAACTCCTTTGATGTTCCACACCTTTTTTACATGTCAACTCACATACATTTTGAACAAACTTTTCAATGTTATGTAAAAATTCAAGAAATAAAATTCAAGAAATAAAATTAAAGTAAACTTGAGTTGATATTTGAAATAGTGTTTCAAATTACCTGATATTTATGAAATATATATGGAACAAAAATCACAGAACTGTTATCGAAACATATCATCTGAAACCGATTCGATGTGATTTCAGTCTTTTCTTCCTATCTTCACCATCATGAGGTCAAGTTTAAAGAAATTATAACCAAACTACTTTACTTTGCAATCTTAAAATAGCAAACAACCATATTTCCATATATAAACCATGAGAATTAGAACCATATGCAAGACTTACAACTTTTACAGTAGCAGTAGGAACATTTCCAATAGAAATCGGTGGCCTGTTTATTCCATTCACTGAAAATCACAGAAGTAGACTTCACAAGTGTTAAGCAAGAATAAACAAAGTCAACATGATAACTCCAAGAATGATGATGATTCAGCAAGTATCTCAAGTAAAGATATCTTCTTTTTCAATGGCTCATTCCTCATACAATCAAATACATAATATACAAGTCAGATCCAAATGCAATTTACATCAGCTAAATGCCACTTGAAAATGATCAAAAACCAGAAGTTTCAGAAAAATAGAATACAATTAAAAACAGTAACAGAAAAATACAGCTTAAGAATAAATTTCAGATTGCAAAAAGAAGAGGGTCCACTACATCCATAGTGCAAAGAAACACCAGCAAGGAAACATTTCTGCCAACACAAATATGGTACGTAGTCTTCATCCATATATCTTTCCAGTATCCTAGGATTTCTATTAGAACAGGCCAGAAACACTTGTGCAACCCTGATCTATATAATCATTAGGAAGGTGAAATCAGAAGGAAAAAACTTCTTTCTGAAGAATAGTAAGAACTACTACAATCAAACTATAGTACAACTAATCATACAACTACCGGTATAATTAATAATCAAGGATCAAGCAAGCAAAGATTCAACCAAAAACCTCAATCTTCAACCCACCAGATGTAATTAGCAAATATACTCAACTAAGCTAGAATCATCTCGTGACTCATTAGGAGTGAAGATGTTATTTGGTTCCAACATAAAATTTAGTTCAAGCTACTCACTGAAGCCTAAGTGCCTAACAACATGGATTAGGGCATAAATGCCATGGTGTCAATCTGCTACATGTATATGAGGATTGAGAGAAATGCATCATTTCATAGTAATACTATTTGATTTAAACTGTACAATCACCAAATGAGAATCATGATATTGCACTAATAAAGTGGGCTATGAGATAGCTTGCTAATGGTATTATAAGCTTATCTTGAGCGTGCTCCATTACACACATCCATTGACAGCTTGAAAATGTTCCTGAGACTATGACATATTGACATCTTAGAGAAATGGATCTATCAGTACCTAATGAAACAGCAAGTCTGACCTAGGTAAGAAGAGGAATCAATATCAGCAAGAATTATGGCCCTCTTATTATGCGACAACTTTAACTACTCCATGGTCAAAAAAGTTATGTGACATAACAGTACGTGGTGAGTGAGTGTGTAAGCAGAGAGAAAATTTGATGCAACCTGTCTCATAAAATTCAGTAAATCATCGTCAAGGAGTCAAATAAAGTCATAGTGCAGTTCTTGAAAACATAATAATGTCATTGCCCTCTAATTGCCATGGTGCTTCATTTACAATGACCAAAGATAGCTAGACATACATCAGAATATGACTTGGAAAAAAAAAAACGATAAAAAATTCAGTCTTTGGCCAAGTACATTTCGGATAAAGGATCTTTCAGAATTAACCAAAACAAAGTAAACTTCTTCAGAATTAACCAAACAAAGTAAACTTCCTAAGCAGCCCAACTGATTGTACAAAATTAGGAATTAAACTAAAATTCGAAGTCATGAAAACAGATTGTGCAGAATGAACTGTTTACAATGTGCCGGATTTGTAGGGTAATAACTTCTTTTAAACTAACTTAAAAAACGAAACAAAACAAAATAATATATACATAATCTTTCACATAAAAAATTCATATACCGTGAAAACTTCAATTTTGAATTGATTATCTGCTAGGAGTCTTCTCTCTATGAGAGCTGATCACCATTGTCCATTTGTTTCCAGGAAAACTTATCTTCAACAACATCATAAGCATTCCCAGTCCGTACTTCTTGAGCAAGAGTACAGAAGCAACAACAAAGCCACAGTGCACAGTTGCTAACTGCTGGACGACCACAACAGAAGTTATAAGCAGGTAAATTGAATCTCTTTCTCATTTGAATCCTCCAGAAACCACCATAGAGTAAACCAAATAAGCAAAGAATAACTCCAGTAACAGTCTAACAGATAAAGCCTCTCTCACAGTCTCATTATCAATGTTAACAGCAGCCAAATTAAAAATCCAGAAAGGAGCCATACAAAACAAGATAAAAGTTGCAATATGAACATATATGTTGCCAAACCCAAGTCTCTCCATATTCCACCCGAAAACACAAAAAAGTACAAAATAGCGATAAGTATGCCAGAGATATATCGTCCCAAATATCAAGAATCCCACCACTCCATCTCGGTTGATTTTCAACCACTCTTTGTTCATCACTTGATGCAAATGAATATCTCTTCTCCAGTGATTTCAATCTTAATGTAGTTACAGCAGAAACCAGAACTGGGTTTCTGCTGCCAGCAGCTGCAGCAGAACCAGTTCTGGTTTCTGTTGAAGACAACGAATGTCTATAGATTAGCCAAAGTTGTTGAAGACATGCCAAACTCCTAGTTAGTGAAAAATTAGGATTTCTTCCACAAAGATTTCATTATACTGTATCAACATTCAGAGGGAAAACCCAAACCAAATCAAAGTTCAAAAAACCTAGAAAACCTAATTGAAAAGTAAATAAAACCCAAGTGTCAGAGTTAAAACCCTAATCGAAATTCAGAGGAAAAAGGAGATAGAAAACCCACAAAACCCAAATTGACGCAATAGAAATAGAAGCAGACCTGAAAAATGAAAAGTTGAAGAGTTGAGAGCTGAGAGATGAAGAGTTGAATAATGGAAAAAGCTGAGAACTGCGGCTTCTATGAAATTGAAGAGTTGAATAATGGAAGCCCAACAGAAATTGAAGAGCTGAAGAGTTGATCGATTTTAGTGGCGAAGCAGTAATTTTTAGTGGCGAACTCTAAATTTTCGCTACGGTTGTAGTGAACTTCTCAACTATCTGATTGTTCTTTCAATTTCTGGGTCAAGCGGATGGATTTCAAAATTTCTACTCCTCTGAGAACCTGAAACATAAGAAAACAAAAATATTAAGTAAAAATAAATTAAACACAAGTAAAAGTATCTAACCCCAAAATTAATAGTAAAAGATAAATAAGTCCCCGGCAACGGCGCCAAAAACTTGATCGGTGGTAAACACACATGTTACGTAAGCGTACGTATTGCTCAAGTAGTATAAAATGTATCGATCTCATGAGGACTTAATACCTAAGATATCAATTTATGAAGTTAAATGTCTACGAGTATCTACTTGATTGATTGTTGGTTGGGTGGTGATTTTTATCTGAAACAAGTAAATAAAACAGTGCAAAAGTAAATTTAAGGAAAATCAATATTATAAAGTTATCTATGGTTGTGAATCTTTCCAATATCTTTTAAAGATGAAGTGATTATCTCATGTTTGTACAATATATCAATTTATTAACTTGGAACACGAAAATATCCAAAAGCCTATGTCGATGGTCAGATGCAAACACCCAAAGTAACTCAATTAATCATATGTCTATGTTAACCAAGTTACCTGAATTCATTAAGATTAAGTTCCAATTGTGGCTACCCTCGCCCGACAGGTATATGTCTATCATGTAAGAAAATCTACCTAAGGGACATCTACCCTAAGGTGAGATCGGGAGCTATCGAGTCTAAGGCTGAAACCTAAAATCTCTTCTTCAAGTTCATTTTAAGTTTACCATATCAATCTATTAGTAGTCAGTTAATAATAAGCATTAAGATTAAGACTCAATAAATAAACCAGTATATTACTCAAAACATAAAATAACTAAATTATAAATATGTGATATTGGAATTCATCACAACCCTAGATACGGTATTTAGTTACAACATATATCTAGGATTATTAAAGACATAAATAAAGAAAACAATATAAATAAACTTGAAATTAAAAAGGTAAAATAAAATAATAAAATAAAATATTGTGGGTTAGAAGATCCACTTTTATTACTTTTAATTTAAAAATCTCCCTTATTATAATATATAAATTTACATGACATTACCAACTGACCATATAGGCGGTATCCTGATTAAGTTAGATTATTAATTCCAACCGACCATAAAGGCGGTATCCAATTAAGTCAGGTTAAAATTAATTTAATTAAGTCCAACCGACCATAAAGGCGGAATCCCATTAAGTCAGGTTTTAAGATAGTTTATATATTATAACTAAGGGATATTATTCTAAATTATAGTATTAAAAGCTTTACATTTCACCCCAGCAGAAAGAAGTTACCTACTCATACTTTAAAGTAAAATAAAGAAAGATTTATTGCGTAAAATAAAAATTAAATACAAGAAAGCTGTAAATAAACAAACAAAATATTATCTTCTTAGTATTTTTAAGGAAATCCCCAGAAGAAATTATGAAAATTTTAACTGAATTCGGCCTCAATTTAAAGCCAAATTTTGGCTCTGCGCGTCGCGACGCGTGTCGATGGTTGACACATGGCATGCGGCTTTGATGAGATAATGACATGTGGCACGCAGCTGTCGGCAGCTGAATTATTGGCTCAGCGTCGCGATGCGTGAAGGCTTGATGTCGCGACGCTGATGTCATGCTGACGCAAGGGATGACGCGTGTCGGCAAACTAAATTATTGTGTTGACGTCATGATGACGTAAGTGATGACGTGTCGTCAGGCTGAATTATTGGCTGACGTGATGATGACGCATATGCTCACGTAACGATGATGTGGCGATGACAAGTGTCGGCAGCTCAATAATTACAGCGTGTCGCGACACGAATTTCCATTTTTGCCTTTTTGTTCCGTTTTTCGCCGTTTTAGCCCTGATTTGATTCCATTGAGTCCTGAAATCTTATTTATCTACAAAACACATCAAAATATTCATAAAAATCGAGAAACTATACAAAATATTAAGTAAAAGGGGCAGTGAAGATAGATATATTTTCCGCTTATCAGGGGTCGAGTAGGGGATTTTCGAAAGTTATGTCATTTTTGGTAATTAAGAGAACTTCAAGGTATTTATAAAGAAGTTTCTAAAATTTACGTTCAAACCTCCGCGAAATTACAAGCATGCCCCATTAATGGGGCTTTCTCGAAAATTCATATTTTTTAAGCCCTTCTAATGCAAATTTCGAAAAGTGTTCAACACGAAAGTAGTTCGTCTTGGAAAAATGAGCCTGATGGTTCAAGAATCAATTTATTTGTAATTTGTATAGTCGAAACAAGAATCTTTTACTCGTATAACGATAAAAACAGAAATCGCGTAACCGGTTCTCGAAATCACGCATTTTCCAAAGTGACGAAACTTCACTTCAAAATATTTCGATCTATTTTCTAACACAGAAACTCCGATTTTCGATTACCATATCGTTCTAAGTCCTTAACTTTAATTCGGAAATCTTCCGACACTGTTCCGGAAAATTCGGGATATTGCATCGGGCAATATGTATTCAAAAATGCTACACTTACATACAATCTTACTAACAAAAACTACACCCCTTTCACTGTAGCTACAGTGAGAGGGGTGTAGTTTTATTAGTAAGATTGTATGTATGTATATCATTGCTGATATGTATTATATATATACAGAGTATAACATTGCATATGTTTAGCAGATAAATGCATTAAATGGACATTATGTAGAAGAATAATGTTAAGTAATAAAAGTGTATATTTAAGTAAAAGATTATTTTGCAACAACAGATTTTGTTGCACTAAAATATTTTAAGCAACAAAAATATTTTTATCATAATTAAATATTTTATACAAAAAAAAAATAATTTTGTCGTCAAATAATTGAATACACTTTGAAAAACCACATGGGCGAGAAAACTATTTGTGACAAACAATCCAAAATTAAAATTTATGGAAAGTTGATAATTAAAAAAAATCATTAATTAAAGATAGTCAATAAAAATAGTGAATTTCATCACATGAGTTCATAATAACATAAAAGAACAAGTAATCTATTCCAAAAACTAAAGTTTATCATGTCCAAAATACTATTTACAGACATCATCCATAAGGAAACTTAAGACGTCTAAAATATGAGTAATGTTTTGGTGTATGAGTGATATGGTATCCTCAATAAATTAGTAAATGATATGTATGATTTAATATCCATCTTTTTAATTATTTTTTAATATTTTAGCACGCGTGACAATGGATGATTGGATTATTACACGAATGACGTAGTACCTCCGTTGTATTATAGATTTTCTCTTAAAATATTATCTAGAGACTTTATCCATAAATATGTTTAACCTGTCCAAAATATTAACTACAAACATCATCTGTAAGGAATAATCATTGAGAAGGTGAACTCGTAGAGCAAAGAGAAGATAAAACTTGTTGCATCATTAGCTCAAATTGGGACAATCTTGTGAATCCAAGTACTTCAATACATATTTCCCTTTGAGTTGATGATTCTGCTCCTTCATGAACATTTTGTTTCTGTTGTTGTAACTCAATCATTTTGTCAATATATATACACAAAGATAAAAAGAATGTAATGAAACTCGGTTAATGTAAGCACAAGCAAAAGAAATAAAAAATCAAAAGTCAGTAACTTGGCCATTTTTTTTATTATCAATCTTTAATGGGTTAAAATAATTTTTCAAATGAAAAGCTTTACCAATCCATCAAATAAAATTAAAAAAAATAAAGAAACACTCAATAATTAAACTTCCATCAATCTTAAATGGGTTACATGATAAATAAAATTACACAGATAATTTCAAATGTAATATTCTTAATTACATGCTTTGAGTGTGCAACCTCGGTGTTCTAGAATGCCCCACCTAGGCAGTGCGTATATGTTCGACGGCCTATGACTGTCGCGCCCGGCCCCAAATCGTTGGGCCATGCACTCGTCGCAAATTCATCGGTCAATCACTGTTGACCGATGCATAATTCGAAATTAATTGCTTTTTCCGGCCGAATTTCACACCCCAATCCTAATCCTAACCTTAATTTTACAAAATTAACTCTCTAACTCATCATTTTGAAAAAAAACTCAATTTAGAGCATAAACCCTAATTTCAAAAATCTAATCTTTTTTTCTATTTTTGTTAATTTCTTATCAAATTGACCATTTATAAATATTACTCTTTACTCAAATAACATTTATCTATGATTAATTTATCCAAATCATACAAAATCTTAAACCTAATTATAGAAATTCTCAATTTCTGATTAATCGTCTAGGCCCCGAATAGACGCTCTAGGCGCTAGGCGTTTCCCAACTAGCGCCTAGCGTATTTTATAACATTGAAACTCACTCACCCAACTTTTCATCTTATCTATTGGCCTATTATTTTCTTCAGAGATGTATAGCTTTATCTTCCCAGATGATTGTACAATGTCATCTGTTCTCTTTCCACGACTGGGTCCTCGTGATTTTTTCTTTGATAGCTGAAAATCTATAAAAATAAATATATTATGTATTAGATTAAGAAATAAATAGTTACTTGGTGCTGACCATATAATAGTATCGGTTAGCATTAACTTTTGGTTAGGTAAAAAGAGGCTGAGATGCTATAATGGTTGGTGTGACAACATTAATTTAATTACTTTTAAAAAATAATTTCAAGAAGACCTTTACACCCTCTAATAAATTAATTTGGGTTGTTCAATTATCATGATAATTTAAAAATATATTGGAAACTTAATTAAAATAATAATAATTAACCACAATTAACAAAAATAGTCTCATTTAAGTTATTATTCATCTACCACTAGATTAGATGTATCCAATATGAAAATTTAAATCATGATTTTAATTCATCATTTGAGTATTTAATTAAGTGAATGAAAGAAGTGATTTTTTTTTTTAAAATTTACATACCATAACTATTAAAAAAAATAATCATTTTTACACGTCATTAATCATTGCAATTAATCTCTATCATCATACTAAAACTTATATTAAATATATTTGTTGACGGCTGATTTTGGTCTCAGGGCAATATGGGAATATTACTCCCGAGACAATTCTCTCTCAATAGTGAATTTGTTCGGTTATGGGGGAGCCGAAAGCAAACTTAGCAAAAGACAGATAAATACGCCAATCGACAAATAGATTTAACGTGGTTCGGCTGACTAGATCCAACCTACGTCCACGGACACAAACCGAATAATACTTTTTATTATTGAGATATACTTCTCTGATATCTCTTGTGTTTTACAAGTCTGATCGAAATGATCTTGATATTGATTCTCATTCTGATCTCTCCTCCCCCTTTACCTATGCTCTACCCTCCTATTTATAATAATGTAGAAATCAGATTCCTTCTCCTACAAGAATTTCCTAGTTGAAACAATTTCTTTTTCCCATAAGGATTCCTAATCAAAACTACATTTACTTTCTTTATCCTAATAGGACTCTGAGTCTCTGACTCACCAGTTTTCCCCATGAAAGTAGGATAACTTGTCATCTTATCCGCAAGAATAGGGTGTCATCTTCTGGAGCATATTTCGCTATCTGGTCGGTCTTCATGAGGTCGGTCATGATAGTCATTTGAACTGAGAATGCTGCTACCGATCTGATAATTGCCCGGTCATCTAAATCCAAGTTCTCGGTTACTGATCATAAAGTGCTCGGTCACTTATTGTTTGGCTCTTAGTGGTCGGGTCAGCATTAATGATTTCGACCGAGAAGGGAATTATCCTTTTTACCCCTGCCGTACTCCTTAAATAACATAGGTCCTGAAAACAACATCAACATCTGTCCCCTAGTTCTCGGTAACAACGAGTTTGCGAGTTGATGCCGGGAACTATAAAAAAAAATGATGTGCCGATGGATCCGTCGGTGGTCACTCCAGGAACCGCAGAGAAAAATGTCTTGGCTGCAAATCTGGTCCTTCCTGCCACCCTCATGTGCTCAGTCAACGAGGATCCCGATATCTACCCGTGGAGAAAATGCTTTGCCCTTATGCTGATGATGATCGACTCGGTGGGACGTAACCCGACTCCGAGCTGAGAAGAACATTTGGCTCTGGGGAATGTCACTTCCCCAGACCAATAGAGGGTCGACCATGGGGGAGATGCTCCGATCCCATGCCGATGATAAGTCTCTCGGTGGGACGTATCCTGACCCCGAGCTGAGGAAAGACTTGGCTCTGGGGGAATATTACATCCCCAGTCCAAAGAAGCCGACTCGGCGGGACGTAACCCGACCCCGAGCTGAAAGAAAGACTTGGCTCTGGGGGAATGTTACATCCCCATACCAATGAGTATGACTCGGTGGGACGTAGCCCGACCCCGAGTAGAATTACCAAGTGGCCTCGACGGAACGACATCCAGCTCCGAGCTGAATAATTAAGTGGCCTCGGCGGAACGAAATCCAGCCCCGAGCCGAATATCCGAGTGGCCTCGGCGGAACGAATCCAGTCCCAAGCCGATTAACAAAGTGGCCTCGGCGGAACGAAATCCAGCCCCGAACCGAATATCTGAGTGGCCTCGGCGGAACGAATCCAGTCCCGAGCCGATTAACAAAGTGGCCTCGGCGGAACGAATACAGCCCCAAGCATCGGTTAATCCTTGGGACTTATTTAGAGGGGAAGTGTATCCACCTTTGAAGCCCTATTAGATTTGGTACGGGCGTCCCCTTGCCAGACCTAATGAAAACGAAAAGGATTTTTTGAAAAATAAAATTAAAATGTGTAAATAACAGCATGGATACCTCGAAACAGTGTCCCGTCCTAGGTCTCCAAAATACAATTATGAATCTTTCAGTACAGTGTCCCGGCGAACCAGGATTTGGATCAGAGAGCGTTTGAAATGGTAAGGGCACATCCTCTATACGTCAACTCACTGTGGAGCCTGCGTATTGTATGAGGGCTCCTCCTTACAACGCTGGAGCAGGCACACGCCACGAGGGCACAACGCCTCCCCGTGTTGCGCCTCTCTTGGATCCAAATGATGAATGGATCAAAGAGTGTCCGAGACATTAAGGGTGTATTCCTCCTTACGTCCGGTAACACTGGAGCAAGCAATCGTCACGGGGGCATAGTTCCTCCCCGTGCTATGCTTTCCCACGGACCTATTGCATCGAGTATATGAGGATCAGAGAGTGTTCGAAACATTAAGGGCACATTCCTCCTTTTGTTCGGTAACACTGGAGCAAGCAATCGCCACGGGGGTATCATCCCTCCCCGTGCTATGCTTCTCAAGGATCCTATGCATCGAGTATTTCCCTGAATATTCCGAGGACCCCGAGCTAAGAGAGACACTTGGTTCTGGGGGAATGTCCCGTCCCCAGACCAATGAGCATGACTCGGTGGGACGTAACCCGACCCCGAGCTGAAAGAGGTACTTGGCTCTGGGGGAATGTCCCATCCCCAGACCAATGTGCATGACTCGGTGGGACGTAACCCGACCCCGAGCCGAATAATCAAGTGGCCTCGGCGGAACGAAATCCAGCCCCGAGCTGATTAACCAAGTGGCCTCGGCGGAACGAAATCCAGCATCGAGCCAATTAACAACAGATGGAAGACTCAGTAAGAGCAATGCCCGTGACATGTGTCGTGGAGAAAGTTCTATTTTGTTAAGTCCATGGTAGAAAACAGCCATATTGCTGTAGCTGTGAGCAGTATCATGGTGGTCCAAACCCAAGCAACGTTCATTAATGATTAATTCCTTGTGCTGTTGCATAATAGCTCCAGCCATGTCTCCTGCGTGATATAAAACCATAGCAAGGTACCTACAGCAGTTAGCAACCTCCCGATGCATCGGGCCAGTCACCTGTTGAAGTACTGAGAATGCCTCAGAAAACAGAGTATAGGCTTCACTAAGCAGACCCTCAGCTAATTGAATTTTCCCCATTTCAACAAGGTTCTTAGCTTCAGAACATATGGGAACTGAATGCTTCACAACAGGTTGAAGATTCAAGAAATCCAATGATTGGAAATGAGCTGCAGCATTAAAATCATATTTGCGAGCTGCAACACTTACGTCGACCTTTTGGCAAAGATTACGCATAACTGAAACTTTCTTTACTCGCAGCCTTGTATCCTCTGGCAACTCAAACTGGTATTTCAATTTTGCAAATTCTTTGAGGTCAGACCACACAGTTTCTGATCTAACATTCATATAAGAGGAATGATTCTCTCTTGCAGATCCTCTGCCTTTCCACCTAGCTTGGCCCCTAGATGACTTGGCATAAGATTGATGACCTGATTGGTCTTTCTTTTGGGTTCTAGAGTGCACATTGTTCGTAACTTTTCCCCCAACAGTTTGACAAATTCCAAAGAAACAATTGAAAAGATGTGCCATAGCTGGGCCGAGATCGTGAGAAAGAAGCGCATAATCCAGTCACATGTGCATCTGAGAAGAGAAACCAGTCTGACCATACTTACAATACATTTTCTTTTAGGCCCTCGGCAGTGATCCTTCCAGTAGGGTCTGCCGCCTCTGCCTAAGCTGACTGCCACCATCTTGCGCCTGACCAGATTGTAGGAGTCGATCAATATCATCTATGTCAAGAAGAAGACAAAGGCCATCTTCAACGACAATCCTAGCTGCGAGCATTGGTTCCTGTTCCAGAGGCTTCTCGGAGACTCTCTAATCATTGCTCCCATTAGAAGAACCACATGGAGGGTCAACATCAAGAAGTAGACGAAGCATACGTATGGAAGAGAGGGGAATTCTCCCAAGAGTATCATCTTGAAGACGTTTTGTGCTGTTGCGAGCCTGAGAAAGAAGCTCCTTGAAGTGAGATGGACAAAAATGGCTTTTCATCCTTAACCCATTTGATTTTTTTTTGGTAAGACGAGCTTGATGGTAATAATCATCTACGTATGGGTCATTGCTACGTGTCGCAACATGCTGCATTTTAAGAATACTTTCTATCTCTTCAGCTGTCATATATTGGATCTCTGCTTCTATGTGAAGCCTTTGGTCTATGATCTCGAATATCAGCTCAATGCATTGCTTTCTGGGATGGTGTATTGTATAGTTGAGATTGCAAAGCGGCAAAATGGGCCAAAGACGGCTGAACTTGATGATGTAATCTCTGCTGACGCAACAGCTGTTGTGGTGACATCAACTGAGAGGATATCAGGCCATTTTGATAGGGTAACAGCTGTTGAACTCCCTGACGACTGGTGATTTCCGCCTTCTGCCATCGTCTTACTACGCGAGTTGCTCTTTGTTGGAGTCCCCACAGACGGCGCCAACTGTTGACGGCTGATTTTGGTCTCAGGGCAATATGGGAATATTACTCCCGAGACAATCCTCCCTCAATAGTGAATTTGTTCGGTTATGGGGGAGCCGAAAGCAAACTTAGCAAAAGACTGATAAATACGCCAATCGACAAAGAGATTTAACGTGGTTCGGCTGACTAGATCCAACCTACGTCCACGGACACAAACCGAATAATACTTTTTATTACTGAGATATACTTCTCTGATATCTCTTGTGTTTTACAAGTCTGATCGCAATGATCTTGATATTGATTCTCATTCTGATCTCTCCTCCCCTTTTACCTATGCTCTACCCTCATATTTATAATAGTGTAGAAATCAGATTCCTTCTCCTACAAGAATTTCCTAGTTGAAACAATTTCATTTTCCCATAAGGATTCATAATCAAAACTACATTTACTTTCTTTATCCTACTAGGACTCTGACTCACCAGTTTTCCCCATGAAAGTAGGATAACTTGTCATCTTATCCGCAAGAATAGAGTGTCATCTTCTGGAGCATATTTCGCTATCTGGTCGGTCTTCATGAGGTCGGTCATGATAGTCCTTTAAACTGAGAATGCTGCTACCGATCTGATAATTGCCCGGTCATCTAAACCCAAGTTCTCGGTTACTGATCATAAAGTGCTCGGTCACTTATTGTTTGGCTCTTAGTGGTCGGGTCGGCATTAATGATTTCGACCGAGAAGAGAATTACTTTTTTTACCCCTGCCGTACTCCTTAAATAACATAGGTCCTGAAAACACCATCAACAATATTAATTATAAACCCACCTAGAAAATGTCGATTTGGTCATCATATGAATATGAATATTATAGTAATTAACCTTTGGTATCATGTAGTGTCTATTTAATGAAATTTCCGAAATAAATATTCATTGATCGCTATATGTCATTATTACTGTTAAACTTTTTGCCTAAACTGAGTTTGTTGCAAAAAAAAATACCTTAAAAATAAATTTTCTCGACAAAGCTAATATTTGGCAACAATATATTTTGTGTTCATTCACATGTATCTTCTCGTCTAATTGTTATGGGTTCGGAGAACGAATTCTATTCCACTTTGGCAACAAATCTTAAATTTTATTGCATAAAGTTAATTTTAGCAACAAATTTAATTTTGTTGCAATAGATTTTATAATTAATTATGTATTTTCTTATAGTGTATGTCCCAAACTATGAAATATTTATCTCTTAAGTTTTATTTTTGGTATGAAACTCAATCCCACCCAAAATAGTATTGGGATATATGTCTTAAAATATCATGTAATATGTAAATGGAATCTGTTCTAGTTTTTGATTTTATAGTGCTTTGGGAATGTAAGGCCATAACGCCATTTTAGTAATAAATGCAAAAGTTGTAATTTATTTTTATTATATAACTTATGGAGTGCTTTGCAAAGGAGAGCACCAAAGTAATAATTAAGCAATATTTGATAGATGTGAATCGCGGTTGTGGGAAGTTATGGTAAGCATAGACGTGGTGAGTTTGACATCGATTTGTGGAGATGATTACCATACGAAAGCATGTCTTACGAACAAAAGATCTAATATAATATGTAGTTAGCACACAACAACATGAAGCACATATCCATATATTGCGAAAGTTACTACTTGAATAGTAAAATTTCTGTGAGACAATCCGTGGAGTTAAGAGTTGAAGACCAATGAATGCCTTGGATTTTTTATGTACTAATTAGATTAGTATAGAAAATTAAAAGCCCGATCAATGCATTAGTTTTGTTGTATGAATGTTTTACAATTCAAATTATTTGAATAACGTGTCAAATAGCATAGGATGTTCACTCATGCATTATAACATGTCATGAAATTAGATGCATGTTAAATTAATTTAAGCATAATAGTTATGAGATTTAAAGAGTTTAAATTTAGATTATATGCGTGCATAAATTAAATAGTTTAATAAGTTAAAAATTTACAAATTCAAAAATAGATAATTAAAGAGACTAGTAATTTACATTGGTATATAGGATGGAAACCCGAACTTAAATTACATAGTCGATTCTGAATAGATGGTAGTATGTTCTGAACTCGGGATACAACTCCAATGCCGAAGAAAAATAACATAAGTCACTTTTACTTTAATTAAATAGAGTCATTAAATAATTACCTAAATTCGAATTTAAAATTTTGAACATTAAAAGTGAAATAAAATTTTAAGAGTTAAAATTAGACAGCTCACTACTAGGACACTTAATTAAATTAGTTAATTAAGTTATATTTATTTAGATTAATAAAATTAGTGAACAAAATTTTAAGTGTTAAAATTTGGAAAGATCACTAAGGCTTCACTAGTAATAATTAGGTTATATTTTTACCCGTGCATAATCTAAACAAATTGGATATTAGTGTAATAAGAAACCTTAAACTATAAAATAGTGAGTGAGAGAGCGTTATATGATAATATATCTTGTGATCTCTATTGTTAGTTCGATAACGTGAGATTAAAAAGGCGCGTCGAGACAGCTTTATTTTTGTCCCCTACAGATGGTGCCTTTTTTGGGTTAATATCAAGATCGAATTCTGATAGGATAATAATTCTAGATGTATTTAGTGATTTTACCGACCATACGGCATTACTTCACTAATTAAGTTCAAGACTTCTAAAAAAATATGTTAAACTGACAAAAGAATGATTAATTGTTGATTAATTTAGAAATAAGAGTTATTCACGAATATATTAAATCGACTGAGATTGTCTCGATCTAACATGTAAATGACTGACCTACCCCACAATGATATTTATTTGTAGAATGTTAGGTTACCGTGGCATAGTAATTATTTTTAGGTCTCTAATTCATTTGACATGGTACATGCATCATGTTTAATTTTATGCCAAAATATCTAATGATGATTTAATATGCGATGAATGAAATTTTAAATGCATGTTTATTTTTTAAAATTTCAGCCATGGTTTCTCTGATAATTTCCATTCTTGCTATTCATAAACTGATGGGAGAAAATTATCTTAAATGGAAAAGTAACATGAACGTCATAATCTATGAAGACCCAACATTTTTCTTGATGGAGGAATGTCCTCCAGAGCCAGCTAGAAATACTAGTCAAGTTGTACATGATACACACCAAGTTGACAGCAACCAATTACTCCATCTGGAAACCTCAGATGATAGATTATTTGTACTGTAAAGATCTGTTCAATATGATCGAGGAGAAGGGAGTGAGACCAGATTCTATCAAAGAGAGTGACTGAAATAAACTCAACAATAGAACTCTCGGTCAGATTAGGCAGTGGATTGGCTACAGTGTCTTCCACCATGTAGTACAGAATACAGATGCTCATGAAATGTGGATAACACTAGAAGGCGTGTACTAGGCCACGATTGCTCAAAATAAAGATTTGTTAATGAGGCGTTTGGTGAATTTGAAGCCACAGAGTGGAACTTCCGTTGCAGAACACACCAATGAGTTCCAGAGCATGGTGAACCAGTTGTTTGTAGTAGACATGCAACTGAGAGATGAAGTACAAGCTCTTCTACTACTTAGTTCTCTTCCTGATAGCTAGGAGACATTTGTGGTTACTCTCAGCAATTCAGCTCCTAGAGACAAACTTACTATGCCTATGGTAAAATATGTCATGTCGAATGAAGATTCCATGAGAAAAGATGTTGGCTTATAACAGATAGAAGCCTTCATCACGGAGACTCGAAGAAGACATTGAAGAATAGAAATAGGGAGAGGCAGAAGCACAACCAGGGGTAGATCCTCATATGGAAAGATGCCTACCTATAAGTGCTACTATTGTGGCATAGAAGGCCATTTAAAGAATAATTACCGAAAATTACAACGAGAGCAGAGCAATGCAATTTCTAGTCGAAGAATAATAAATTAAAGAAACTAGTAGTTGTCGAAAGAGATGAAGCGATAAGCTCTATACAAGAAGAGACATGTCTTCACACCACAATCCAAGATGTTGAGTGAGTGGTAGATACTGCAACATTCTTCCACGTCACTCCTCACAAAGATTTCTTACAACATACAAAGCATGAGACTTTAGTTCAGTGAAGATGAGAAATATCAGTTCCTCTGGAATAGTAGGAATTGGTGATATTCATTGCGGATAAATATCGGGTGTACATTAATTTTGAAGGATATCCTATATGTTCCAGAACTTCGGTTGAATGTACTCTCAGGGATAGCCCTTGACAAATAGGGCTATGACAGTCACTTCGGAAATGGCACATGGAGAATGAAAAAAGGCGCCATGGTTATTTCCCGATGACATGCTTGTAGCACACTATACATGACTCATGTGAAGATTTGGGCAGACAACCTCAATGTAGCTGAAAAATAGACTTCTCAAAATCTGTGGAACTAGAGACTCGGTCACATGAGTGAGAGAGGGTTGTCTACCCTGACCAAAAATGAGTTGAAGTGCCTCCGTACAGACGATGGGGGCGAGTACAGTTCTAGGGAGTTCGATGCCTACTATATGAGATACGACATTCGACATGAGAGAACTGTCCCGCACACCCTACAACATAATGGTGTAGCTGAAAGAGTGAACCGCATCATTATGGAAAAAGTCAGAAGCATGATCAGTATGGCTAAGCTGCCATAGCCATTATGGGGAGAAGCTGTTTGTACCATCTGTTACCTGATCAACAGATCACCATCTGTAGCGTTGAATTTTAAGATTACGGAGAAAGTGTGGTCTGATGAGAATCTTACATACTCTCACTTTATAGTATTCGGCTGTTTAACCGTTGCATATGTATCCAAAGAGCTCGGATAAAAGCTCGATGCAAGGAAAACTCTATGTATATTCCTAGGCTATGAAGATGAAGAATTTGGATACATACTATGAGATCTGAAGAAAAAGATGGTCATCAGAAGTCGAGATGTAGAGCTTCTTAAAGACCAGATAATTAAAGACATTGAAAATCCCAAGATCTCTTCTAATTCCTGTACCGACGGAAATCCAGACCCAGCACCAGCACAATTGGCCACAGATTGAATGCACGATAAAAGTCCAAAAGCAGAACTAAAGGAGGCAGATGAAGATCTTGAGCAGTGGGAGACACATCCTGCTCCATCGGAATCTACATAATCATCCACGGATTTGGATGATGACATACCTCCTGAAACCAATGAACCTCAGAGAAGTAGATCTGAGAGAGGCAGGATTTCATCAACCAAATATCTGAGATCTGAATATATTCTGTTTACTGATACGGGGGAACTATAGAGTTTCCCACAAGGAAAGAATGCATTGAGAAATAAATGGGTGAAGAAATATGGCAGCGGAACCAGGGCTGTGTAGAGACATAGCAGAAGAGTATTGTGCAGAGACACATTGAAGTGTGTTGTGCAGAGACACGGCTGACATGTCAACAAAAGTGGTCAATCGAGACAAGCCAAAGTTGTACATAAACATAACTGGGATAGTTGTCAGATGACAATCGTTTCAGATACAGCTGGATGGGGAGAATTGATGAATCCAATTGTATGATGAATCCAGTTACATCCATGTTTCCAAGTTGCATGCATGAATCCAAACATACTTTCGGTGGATCTTGACATCTTGGTGCAAGATTATAAACAAACTTTCAGTGATATTATTCATTTGTCGAATTTGTTAGTCATAGTAAGAAAGCTTAGAGAGTGTAAAGAGAGTGAGTTTTTTGGTAAAGTTTCAATACTTGTAAATTATGTTCTTATAGTAATAGAATTCGATTTTTCCTCATAAATATTTTTCAGTGATCAGTGAATCACAATATATATACTAGAATTTTATTGGATTATTATACGACAAAGACTTAATGTTCCTTATGCATGTATTCCCTCTCCTGAGGGTTACTTTGTCGAATAATTTGACAAAATTAAAATAACAAAATTTTGATAAAACTTATGAAAAGATTTAAGTGTTTGTTTGGTATGGCTTCTACCAGAGGTAAAAGAGCTTTTTTAATCTCAAAAGTTCTTTCTAAAATATTTGATGATGTTTGGTTGCAATTTAAGAAGAGTTTTTTAGAATTAAAAAAGTTATTTTGCCTCTAGTAGTAAAAGCCCAAAATTTGGGGCTTTTATGAGTAGAGCTTGTAAATTTTTTTAAAGATTTAAATTATCTATAATACCCTTATTTAATTTAACAATATTATTTCATTTATTTCATAACACAACTTAAAAAACTTATCCAATAATGTAATTTTATAATATTTAATAAAAAAATTTCACTTACAACCAAACACCTAAATTTTTTTTTATCAATTCTATATCTAAAAGCTCTATTAATAAAAGTTTTACTTGAAAAAAATTTATTTGAAAATTTATTTCAAACCAGCCCTAAATATCTTTTGTTTTGTATGTAACTAAGTTAGATTTTTTATTTTTTTAAAAAAAAAATTAATTGTCATATTTTAAATATACTGTCCTTCATAATCAATTGTCATAATTATCCTTTAAAAATATATTTTCACGTGTTATGGATTTAACACCATAGATGAAATATGATAATAAAAATTTATCATGGTCTTAATTCGTAAATACAGATTTTAAGAGTGAATAAAATGTCAATTCTCTATTTTAAATATAAAAAAAATGTATATATAGCAGAATTTTATCATAATTATCCTTTAACAAAGACTTAATGTTCCTTATGCATGTATTCCCTCTCCTTAGGATTTCTTTGTCGAATAATGCCACTTTGACAAAATTAAAATAACAAAATTATGATAAAACTTATGAAAAGATTTAAATATCTTTTGTTTTGTAAGTAAATAAGTTAGAATTTTTTTTATTTTTTTTTAAAAAAAAAGTAAACTTCTATTTTATTTTTCATATGTACCAGAAATACATATAATGTATAATATAAATAAACTGTCCTTCATAAACAACTTACAAAAGTGGACATTTTAGTCCTTTATTACATTTTATCATAATTTTGTAATTTTATTTTTGTCGAAGTAGCATTTTTGTTCTCTGTCACATATATCTCTCACTTAATCGGGCAGAAATAAATACAGGAGGACAAGTCATAGGAATCAAAAGAAGATGGTTGGAATCAATATTGTCAAGGACCGCTATCGTCTAGTAAGTCGGTGTAAAGTTTTTATACGCTTTTTTTTTTTTAATTATTGGAAATTCACCGTCAAACCACCCCTTTCGGGTTAGCAGAGTAGGTAAAATCCTCGACTATCTTAGACTCTTGCAAGAAACACAATTTTCGGACCACATCCTACGCCCCAAGGGGACGTAAAGTTTTTATACATTGCATGGAGCCTAAGAAAAGTTCTTCGGCGTATCTCTCAACCAATTTATACATTTAACCTTTTCCCCGAAATAGAATTTATCACCTTTATTAAGATGCTTGACCAACTCAATCGATTTTCTGAGAGAGTGAATACGCACACTTTTTTTTTCCCTTTTTATAAAAATAACATGACCCCACCTATATATTCTAGATTTTTTAAATGGTGAAGTGCATTCCATGAAAGCTCATGCCCTAATTCATACCTAATGCTTATATTATTAGCCCAAGAAACTGCTCACACAATCAATATGGGATTCCCTATCACCCCATCACGTGTAGATCAGTCCTTGTGGAGAAGCTTTTTGGAGCAGCAAAAGGGAAAAGCTAGAACAAGAAATCAACCAGCTCATTGGCTACACAGATGGCCTAATTATGTGAGTCAATACCTTATCTTAGAACTTGAAAAATTAAGTGTAAGAACAAATACCCACTAACATGTTGTAAAATGAAGAATGGCCACAGTCATGTGAATCGATCTCTCTCTCTCTCTCAATCCCCATAAACTTTATTCCTGCAATCGTTTATACTTTATCGGATAGGATTTAGTAGGGTAAGATTTCAGATATACATATTCTTTGCTCAGTCTAAAGTTGTTTCGAGATGATAATAAAATTCGGAAGCTTTTATATATGGATATTATCATCTGTTATTAAATTAAAGTAAAAAATATATTACACTTTTTTAAAATTTTCATATATACACTGCAAATAATGAAGTGGAAAGTCCGTCGACATAACTAATTTTGGTTGTAAAATGATCATTTTCATAATTTGAGATGAACAAAATTTTAAAAAACCCGATATATTTTCAGACTTTGTTTAACTTGGTAAATGGATGATAATTTCCTCTTATATATTAAGCAAGTTGTTTTGATACCTGACGAAAAAGCCTTAAGCATCGAACTTATTTTTGGACAATAAGATTAAAAAATGATGCTCCAATAGTGTGAGACTCAAAAGCCTATAAATATTCATAACGTGTAGATGTTTTACTCACAAGTGCTATGATAGAATAGAACAAGCCAGGGTCAATATTTGTCTAGGGTTTCTTACATGAAGAGATAGATAGAGGAACTAGAGCCAAGAATGACTTGCCGCCGGCATTGGCAATGATCGACGGCAAGTCATTCTTGTCTCTTCTCCGCTTTCTATTTTCTCATATGAGACTCCCAGACACTGACAGCCAATCTCACATACTACATGCACCATAAAGCTATGAGAGCTTAGGATTATTTCTATCCTCATGTAATGTATGAAATTATGAGATAAGTCTAAAATATGGTGCCCCAATAGTGTGAGACTCAAAATCCTATAATTATTCATAACTTGTAAAAATTTACTCTAAAGTGCTATGATAGAATAGAACAAACTAAGGTCAATATTTGTCTAGGGTTTCTTACATGAAGAGATAGATAGAGGAATTAGAGCCAAGAATGACTTGCCGCCGGCATTGGCAATGATCGACGGCAGGTCATTCTTGTCTCTTCTCCGCTCTCTATTTTCTCATATGAGACTCCCAGACACTGACAGCCAATGTCAAATACTGCATGCACCAGAAAGCTATGAGATTGGAGTTTGAAGATTATTTCTATCCTCGTGTAATATATGATATTATGATCATCTAATGAGCTATTTTATCATTTTTGTTTTTTCTTTTCCTCCTTGTTGACTCATTTTGTACAGCCTTTCTTGAATTTCTTAAGAATATCTGTGTTACAGCCACACTATGAAGCAATGTTGTCCTTGAAAATAATTTTTTTTCGTTTTGGGATAGCATAATCTTTGGTTGAGTCTTCGATGGCGTGGCTTGGTGGTGTAGGGTTCAGGGTCTGATCTTCAGGTCCTGAGTTTAAATTCAGGGAATGCGTTTTTCGTAAGAGTCTGGGACAACCGGATGTTTTACCTCCTCCGCTTAAACCCAAAACGGGTGGTTTGGCGGTGGAGTTTCCAACAATTTAAAAAAAAAAAAAATCTTTAGTTGAAGTGTGATTTTATGTTTGTTATTTATATATCCACTCCACATTAGGTTTGTCGATCCTCCACAAGAGCTATAAAGATCTAAGGAATTGATTATAGCTTGACTATCAACAAAATAATTATGGATCGGGACTCTATCTTTATATGAGCTCATTTTTTAGAAAAATTCAAACATATAATAGATTGGCATTAGATAAAAATGTAAGAGTAATTTAATCTTGAACCATTTACTCTTACAAATACAAAGGCTGTATAACATCATGAGTGCAAATCACAAGAAAAACTTGATTAAAATTACAACAATTATATTTTTACAACAATGATTATAAAAAATTTTACAACCAAGTGTAAATGAGAAAAAAATTATTCCCTTTTTACCTTTTGTTTTTTTTAGGATTCTCCATGAAAGGTGACATCAATCTCCATGTGCATGAACCCGTTGGTTATTCTAGTCCTAAGAAAATTAAAACAGATAGAGAAAGAAAATGCCAAAAATGGGGGTCTTCGAATGATAGAGGTCGATAATTTATGATGAATTTCAAAAATTAAATAAACATAAATGTATCAACAAATAGATGAATGTATATTTTTTATAAGAATCTGGGGCAGATAAAACTTACGGATCCAGTGATTTGACGAAGAAATTTCTAACATTTCAAAAAAAAAAAAAAATAGATGAGGGTGACAATGAAAATGCTCTAATGTTTAAGACCAAACCCTAAGAACTAGAGAAATTGAGGACAATGCTCCACTTGGCACGCATGTATAGTCCAATATCTATGGTGGGAATCAGTGCAGGAAAAGTCTCAACGAGAATGTTGTCAATCAATTTCGACCAAAAAGATATAAAGCAAATTAAACAAAAAGGGCTGCAGAATAATTAAAAGTAGTCAATGCTTGGTGTTGGTGTCTTTAGAAGTGGACGGTCAGTCCATTACTATCTAGAATTACAATCAATTTGTATAGAAAAATAATACATTTTTGGAATTAAAGCAATCAATTTACATTTTACAAGTATGGAAAACACCTTCTCTTCCTTTCTTTATTTTGGTCTAAATTTGCCGATAGAAACATGCTTTAAAGTTATAAGATATTTACTCACTTCATTTCAAGAAATCGAACTCATGACTCATTTTATGAAATAAGAATATTTTGACCAAGTGAACTATCTGTTGTTGAAATGTGAATTATTGAAAACACTAACTTTCTGAGTTTCATTTTGGTGATATTATATATTTTGATTTATTTTTGTTGTTCTCCTAATCAAATGAGATGCAAGGAATAATAATTAGTTCAACTTGTAAAATCTCTTTGAATAGTACCAACAGATTTTGAAATGCATATGCCCAGGGACTTAACACAAGCCCACTTCATGTTGTGATTCTCTGATCACTGAAGAGTGTTTATGAGGAAAATCCGAATTCTATTATTACAATAACAGAATTTACAAAGTGTTTAAACTTTACCAAAAAAACATCACCCTCTCTACACTCTCTAAGCTTTCTTGCCTTGAAACTTAATATTTTAGGATGCTTTGAGCTCTCAAATGAGCTCCCTATTTATAGTAAAATTTTGGCCCAAATTATCAATAAAGGAATAGTTTCTCACCTAAAGTTTTCTTGGCCATTTTTTTATGGTTGCATCAAACTTTTGAAAATGGTGGCTATGGTGGGTATCAATCTACATTTATGCCTCGATAAAAATATTTATGTGTGTTCTCTCAAAAAATACTATTGATCAAAATAATCATTCAAAAGAGATTAATTTTTAAATATCCCTCTAAAGTTTTTTTTTGAATCGTTAGAAACTCCGCCGTCAAACCACTCATTCCGGGCTTAAACAGAGCAGGTAAGACCCCCCGACTGTCTCATATTCTTACAAGAAATGCACTATAATCTGAATTCAAATTCAGAACTTTAAGATAAGATCTTAAGTCCTACACCACCAAACACTACAAGAAAAAAGGCCTTTACTGACACTAAGGTTAGTGACACTAGGCTAAAAGTGTCAGAAACGACGTGTAAATGGGCCTATTTCCGTGTTTTTCACTTAAATATCAATAATTACTGACACTATGGTATCAGCGATTTTAGTGTCAGTAATTACTATTACAATAGTATCAGTAAGAAATAAAAAAAAAAAAAAAAAACGCGTAGTCGTCTGGAGTCGAACCAACACCTCGCGGAAGTAACGTTTTTCGCATATATTACTGACACTAGAGTATCAGTAAATATTTTCCCCTATTTTCGTGGGCTCGTCATTTACCAAACTAAAATTCCCTTTAATTTTCACTTCAATGCTCGCACTTCACAGCTTCATCATCCCTCTCTTTCGTTCACAGCTTCATCATCCCTCCCTTTCGTTCATTTCAATTTTAGTCATAGCCAAGAAAGCTTCAAAACCTTCATTTTATATCATTGGCTAGAGTGATTAGTTTCCATTTAGTTCAAAATCCACCTCTGTTTCCCAGTTTTTTAATCTGGATTTGTCTTAAATTCTTCAAAATCCTAGTAAAAAAGATGGATCCGAGTGGCAAAGTGAGTAACCATGCTTATTTTGTTTCATATGGGCTTTCTATTAACCCAAAAAAAGCTGCTTCTTCCCCTACCACCAAACCTAATCCTCCATTTTTCTTCATCAAAACGAAACCCTAGATTTTTTTATTTGTCTTAGATTTTTTGAGTAGGGATTTGAGTTTTTGATTTTGTTGAGAGATTTGCAACTGGGTATTGATGACAATTTTATTGCAGTGTGGATAACATCAAGAGAGGAGCACCGATTTCCATTGGAGCTCTATGAAATGTGTACGTTTTCCCCTTTGTTGATCAATTGATGGATTTAATTTCTTATTGTTTTTATTACTATTAGATTTTCCTGCTGCTGCTTCATTTTTTTGGGCGCTATTACTGTAGCTTCTCTGGAAGTTCTTTCAATGCTTTTTTTCTTTGTATGTACAGTTTGGAATATTTCTTAGTCTTTACTTTTTGCTTATGGAGTGGAAGATTACACTTAAAATGTCTATCCTTGCAGTGACTGATTCGATATTGTCTTAAAGCTGAGGCAACTCTGCTGCTGAGAAGAGGAGGAGATCTGAAAGAAAAAGCTTTTGAGCAAATTTTTGAGAAACAAGAAAATGGAAGTGGGGTTTCTGGGTTTGGGAATAATGGGCAAGGCCATTTCTATGAACTTGTTGAGAAATGGATTCAAAGTTACTGTATGGAACATGACTCTATCCAAGATATTGTTTTGAGTAACCTTTCTTTTATGTATTTATTTTATTCTTGTGAATTTTTGGGGTTCAAGATTTTTCCATTATGGTGTTATGAAGTAAAAAAAGATTGAAATTTTTTAATGGAGATTTGCGTACATGTAGTGTGATGAACTTGTAGCATATGGGGCTACAGTTGGAGGAAGTCCAGCAGAAGTTATTAAGAAATGCAAGATTACTATTGGGATATTAGCTGATCCTCTAGCTGCACTTTCGGTTTGTGTTTATTGTGGTGTTTGATGATTTCATTAATTGAGCTTTAGTTTCATGTGTGATTGTTTTAATAGGGATGTGGTGTTTTTTGGTGATTGATTAGGTTGTTTTTGACAAAGGTGGTGTTTTGGAGAAAATATGTCCTGGAAAGGTTACAATGACATGTCAACTGTTAATGCTGAAACTTCGATAAAGATCAGCCAGGTTTGCCTTTTCCCGTTGAACTTCGTTTGGATCAAAAGATGTTTGTTTTGAGCTCAAATTAAGAGGCTGAGTAGATATTATTTGGAATTTTGGTTTTCTTGATTGTCTCTGAAAGGTGATAGCTTGTTCTTATATCATTTTTTGATTGATTGATTGATAGATTTATTTATTTACTTAATGATATGTTGTGCATAAAAGTGATATCGATGTTTGGAAGGGTGATACATCAAGAGAGCTTTTAGGTTGCTATATGTTACTCTTTTCAGCAATATGCTACAAGATAATGTTACTTTTGAAGATGTGGATTTTTCTGGGGAGGGCTTGGTAACATTTGATGATAAATTCTGTTGTTTTCGACAATATGATTTTCGCTTGATAGAGTTTGTTTTGCTTATAAAATTGATTGAATTTGGAGGATAGTAGAACAAACTAAGAGAGCATATTTAACTTCTTTTGGATATCTGCAGGCAATTACATCAAAAGGTGGTCAATTCCTTGAAGCTCCTGTTTCAGTGAGCAAAACCTGTAGAAACTGGTCAACTAGTTTCTTATTTTCAATTGGATTTCGCCACTAAAACCTTTAGTGTCGCACTCTTAGTGGCGAAATTTGAGCTTTTAGTGGCGAAAATTTTCGCCACTAAAAGCCAGTTTTGTTGTAGTGAAATTTTCCTTGAATTTCAGTGATTTTTCAGGAATTTTGTTCCAGTTATATGTGGGGTATAAATTTTCCTATAGAAGTGATTGACAAATGTTTATCCACAGATTATGGTCATTAGCTTTTGTAGGTTTTCTTGACATTGATTGCTAGTCACTGGCAATGTAGATCTGCTGGCATAACCTGTTGACTGTTACGTCTCACCTCCATTATTTGTCATTTGGAATTCTATTTTTATTTGTGTATGCTTTCTCTTCCTTATATTACTCAACTTTGTTGACTAGAGCTCATCTTTTATTGGCTTTGCATTTATCTTTATTGTTCATTTGGTGGGACTAAACTTTTCGAAAAAGTCATGGAGGCTGCTGGGACTACACTTTCTTTCACAAGTTATAGGGAGTTTGATATTACTTAATTGCATAACCCATCTGCAGAGCTTTCTGGACAAGAATTTTGGTGGGGTTTATAATCTAATTCAGCTGCTCACTTGCTGTGATAAGGTGATTGTTTAATGTTTAATGTTTAATATTTTACAACCTTACTGATTTACAAAGTATTCTGTTCTTCCAAATCCAGCATAACGGTTTGCGAGCTTCTCATCATGGCCAAATTTTGATGGTCAGAGTTTCATGTCTGGTTTTACTAGAATTTATGTAGATTTCGAACTGACATATAGAGCTGTTGGTAATATTATCAAAATGTAAAAAGTAGATTTCTAACAAAAGAAGTTTCACAGGATCATTGTTTAAAGCACGCTTCAAAAAGTTATAATACCACCAAGTGCTCGGGCAGTCCTCAAAGTGGAAAGGTACACAAAATTTTATGATTTTCTATATTAAGTTAGTGCATCTTATGGAGGTAATTGAAGGGCTTGTACAGTTCTTTAGTGATTTCCTATGTGTGATGCCTATTTTGATAGTTTATGTGTTGAAGTTTAATGTTATGTATTGTTATGCTTCGGCTTATCTTTGACTTAGCATGCCGGTTTTTGGGTGATTGTTTCCCTTTTGTTTCTATCTAGTACGTTACTGGGATTGTGCATGGCCACATGGCATTCAAACTTATAAACTAAAAAAAAAAACCAACTTATGAATCTAAGCACTAAAGATATAATAAACTGTTTGCTCATTGTTTTAACCTAATGTATTCAAGCCAATGTTCTTCGTTATTTTACTCTAATGTATGTTTTCTTTAAACCTTTGAAACTAATTATGAAAATTTTATAAACTTACATCGACAAGGTACATATTATGAACAGGTTAGGTACGGTAAAATGGACAAAAAATGGATATATTGTGATAATAAGTGCTTTATGTGACAAAAATTAGATTAGGGTTATATTTTGTATTTTTATTGGATGGATGTATTTAATGTTTTTATTTATGAAGATATCGATTTTTTTTGGAAGTCCATCTAATTCTTAACATTTGGTTTATAATTTCAGATTTTGTGCCAGATATCATATTGTTGGGGGATTGTTGCAGGCTTCTCAACAAGTATCATGAATTTTGGTGGGGGCATGACATTTTGATGGGACTTTAAGAGTAGTTTTTGAAATATATATATGTTAATTTAAAGATTGTCTATGGAGTTTTTGTATTCATCATGTGATACTGTTGAATTGATTAATACGATTAATCTATTATATTGCGAATTTATATAAATGTAATTTTTTAGTTTTTTATTTCATTGAGTTGGTATATATATATATATATATATATATATATATATATATATATATATATATATATATATATATATATATATATATATATATATATATTTATGATTAATTTAATACAAAAAATAAGAATAAATTGTGAATAATACGATTTTTAAATTTTAAAAGATATTGACGGATATTGATACTATAGTAACAATAATTACTGACACTAAAAATCAAATATATGCGATATACTGATATTGCAGTAACAAAATTTACTGACACTATAGTATCACTAAATACTGATGATATAGTGTCAATAATTTACTGACACTAAAATAGTGTGAGAGATTACTGATACCATAGTGTCAATAATTTTCTGATACTACAGTATTAACGTTTACTGACACTAAGAATCACTGACACTAGAAACTAGTGTCAGTGATTTCTGGCTGCGGCAACACTGACACATTTATATAGTGTCAGTAAAACCCTTTACTGACACTAATTTAGTATCAGTAAAAGCCTTTTTTCTTGTAGTGAAACCACGCCCATTGGGACCCCTCTAAAGATTCTATACCCACAATCACCAATCAATGCTTAGTGGATGTTAACAAGATGAGGAAGGCTTCAGAAATTTAAAGAGTATGGGTGCTTTCATGGAAAGAAATGTGGTCAGTTTTTAATGCTATTATAGGGTCAACAGAATATATAAAATGTGCTATCTCTCACATATTTGTTCATTACTTTCTGCCAATAAATTTGGTGTCACGAGTGAGTGCTAATGGTCAAGGTTTTGAATAATTAATATTGTCTAAATGTCTTGCATTGAAAGAGAGAGAGATAGGGCTTGAGTCAACGATGACTTGCAGGCCTGAATTTGTATATATGCTGTATTTGCAAATGTATCAATTGATAGCTAAATGTATTAACTATGTGTTAATTTATTCCTGCGGGAAGCTCATGCTTGGCGTAAGTTTTCATCCCATTTGTGACTTGTGGACTGATCCTTGGGTCCAAACACTGTATATGGAGTTGCTTGTTTGTGGGGTAACTGATTGCATGTCAAACAGGAAAAATTATATTATGTTTCGGGTGTATATGTCATCTCTCTCACAACAGTTGGGTCCACAACTGTGTGAGACCCAGCTGTTGTGAGAGAGATGACATATACACCCGAAACATGATATACCACCTCGTCAAACAGGATGCGAAATTTGATTTTAATAAAAAATAATAAATACTCTTTTTTAAAAGATAAATAAAAAATATCTCATTATAATAAATCAGATTTTTCATTACTTTATAAAACACATTTAATAGTTGCCCTATAACATCCTCAAACCTCTTGAGTGCAAACCATGAGCTTAATCATTCGGCCAGTCTCTCATAGACTTGTGATCCTTTAAGATCATGATCTAATAACTGATGGGGTTATTTACTGCGGAAGCGCGGTTCGAGTGAAAAATATATTCTATCAAAAGAAATATTCAAATCTCAAATTTTTTCAAGATTCATATTTTCTACGTATACATATCATATACGTAACCATATAAACTAATGAAACCTTAATCAAAAAGACGAATTAGTGTTACTGGAGTGTAACCCAAAGAGTATTGCAAATAATTCGGTAATACTCAATGTGTAACGAATCAAATCATATAAGATTCGATTCCTCCTACTCAGCAATTCCATCACGATAGAACCGTAGAAGGATAATATTAAGTAAGAATCATATTCATTAAAAAAATATTAGAATTTATTACCATAAAGTCATCAGTTTGATCATATCAGACATCTTTGAACAATTCAAAGACTCACGATGAAACTTAAAGATACAGTTTTCAAAACTTCGGATCGAATATCTTTGAACCAGTCAAAAAATTTTATCCGCGTTTGATCAGAAACACGTAATTAAGTCATGAAAACTCATTGACTATGTTACGAAGTAAAGAAAACTACCTATAGTAATTTATAATTCATTAAACTACATACATCTAATGTATCAGTTTAATAAATCTTGTGGTCCAATGACAATCATTGGTTAAATGTAATTTGATCACATTCATGAATACAATATTTATTAAATTGATAAGGATATGTGGTGTGATCTATTATCAGACCATCATTTACCATACGGAGTAAGCATCTAATGCTTAAATGATAAAATTTCATAAACGACTGTTCTAAATTATTTACATTACCGAAAATATTTCTAAATATTTATCCATACGTCTATGACAATACTAGTCGTACTAAAATATGTAACAAATGTTTACATAGAACAAGTAACTATCCAATAGTCATAAGTTCTGATATCAAATATCAAAATAATCATTAAATAATATTTTAAATAACTAGATTGAAGATTTGGTTCACAATACCTAAAGTTGTAGTGTTGTGAGAATCGATATTCTCTATACATAACTATGCGCATCTTATCTCTTTAGCTTTCTAATTCGCCTTCAACTATTAACAACAGTTGTAATTAATTGACAAACAAATAGTGTCGGACACATGACCTTCATAGGTCATCAAAGCCAAGAAACATCATTGACTAATAAACAAATGCCTAATGGGTTTTCTTAAAGTCAGTCAAGAATCTCGAGACATTAATCAATTCATGTAAATCCTTACTGCACAAGAAACTATTCTCTCTAAAAATAATATCCTAAACTAGTCTACTCTAGAACATATTCTAGAAATCTATAAACAGAAATGAAGTCAGAAAATATATATCAAATTTGCAGGCAATGAATTAGAAGTTAAAAACTATCTACATGATAGAATAAAGAAAACAATAGTATATAATTTTTATAACATTACACACTGCCTAAGTTATGGATTTTTAACCTAGCAATGTCTCCCAACGGAAAACAGAAATTCCAATAATTAAATCGAATTCCATAGTAAGAAAGTGGACCCCATGAATATATTTCAACTCACGGCTTTGGCACGTTATTGCCTACGTATATTCACAGGTAGACAACTCATTGTCAATCACACTCACTATGACTCCTAATTTTGGTCTTGACTGTTGCTCGTTGTGATTTCTTTGGCACGTTCACATGAGGCGTATCAAGGCTACATTTGTCGATGCAAACTCAAATTACCGATGTAGTCTTGACAACTTTGGCATGTTCACGATTTTCACTTTCACTCAAATTTGTCTCTTATCATATAGGTTCCACCGGCGCAAATGAACTATCATCAGCCATAATTTTACAGCTTTGGCACGATACAACTACAACATCATCAAATCATTCACTTTCCTACTAACAAGGCGAACCAAGAAACAAATTTTTCTAATACTGGTTACTATAAAGCCTTATCTAATGGTGATATTCCTAAAGTGGGTTTTACTCTACATCAAATACAGATACTTAATCTAGATCAATTTCTCGATTATTTAATTCTACTAGAGAAACCATAACTCAACTTAATAATCAAATCTCTGTTACATTTTCTATTAATGCGGAACCAAAGAATCAAGAAACATTTAGATTACAAGCATGTGCAAATATCAAAATTGGATCATATATCATATATCAATCATGAAATATATGATGGATATAGGATCAGACCCGTGATGAATACTAAAAGTGCATATTTATTAGACGATAAGTTAATCATTTTACACTTATAGTTTCACTAATCCCCTTAAATTGACACATTTGTGAAATAATATTTTAAAGTTATGCATTGAGTGCTTTTACTGTGTTATTTTATGTTTTTGTCAGGAAAAATACCGCTCGGAAGCTCGACGGGACAAATCAGACATGAAAAAAATAATTCTGCAAGCACGTCGTAAATTCTGCAAGCACTTCGTAAATTCTACAAGCATGTCGTAAATTCTGCAAGCACGTCGTAAATTCTGCAAGCACGTCATAAATTCTGCAAGCACGTTGTGACACGTGGAACTTTTCCGTCGCGACACATGTCCTACAATGTGGCTTCGCCATTCTCTTACACGTGTCCCTAACGTGGCGACACCATTCTTTGACACGTGTTCCCAACGTGGCTTCACCATTCTCTGACACGTGTCCACAACATGCATTCGCTGGTTTGGGTGGCGAAGTTGCCTATAAATAGGAGCGTCCGACATTAGAAATTTTCATACTTTCTTTCCTGATTCCTCTGTAATTCTTGGAGAGAGAGTGTCTTGTTTGTTTATTTACTTAAAGCTTTTTGTAATGTCTTTTTCTTTCAATAATAAAATTACGAATATTTTTTATTACAAAATGAGTAGCTAATTTCTTTTCTGCTGGAGTAAGGGTGAAGCTTTTATAATGAGAACATAGATTAAACTCGCTTTTATTATAATAAATAAATTGAAATCTAATTATTAAAACTTGATTTAAATCTATATTAATTATTGACAATCTTTATACCGTCTTTATGGCTGATTTTATCTTTATACCGGCTTTATGGCTGGTTTTATCTTTATACCGCCTTTATGGCTGGTTTTATCTTTATACCGCCTTTATGGCTGGTTTTATCTGTCTACCGCCTTTATGGCTGGTTTTATCTTTCCACCACCTATATGGCTGGTTTTATACGATTTTGGCATAATTAAGTACCTTGGTAGGACTTGTTATAGACAAACGGTATCACCGCCTTTATGGCTGGTTTTATATTTTTGGCATGCTTAGTACCTTGGTAGGACTAATTATTGACAGAAATGATTACCGCCTTTATGGCTGGTTATTTATATTGGCATAATTAATTCCTGTAATAAATTAAGTGGGTAATAAAGGCAATTTATAAATTATAATAAAGCGAGATTTCTAAATGTTTAAAAGACTAAAAGTGGATCCCCTAACTCCAGTATTTCATTTTATTATTGCATTCCAACCTAAAAGTGTTAGTGTTCCTAGAACATGCCAATGATCTAATAAGCATGTAAAGGTGTTCATAAATTCAAAATAAGTTGCGGAATATACTTACAATGAACGGATTTGAGCTTTAAAATTTTGAGAAGAGATCTCCAAGATCCAAGCTTTAAGTGATGATTCCAACTCTTGAAGTAGTTTCCCTATCACCTTAGTTGATTTCTCCAAGTGCTAGCTTTGTTGATTTTGCCACAAAATCAAAGAGATGAAAGGATGAAGCTCACGCCCATCATGAGAGGATTTTAGGGTTTTCAAGTTCTTCCAAGTGTTACAAGTGTGTTGCATACACAAGTGAAGAGAGAGAGAAGAGTTTTAGGTAAAACCAGTTTACCCTTTTTACCTAAACAAGGTAGTTGGGTAAATGGTTTCACCAAAACCATTCCAAGGTAGTTGGATGGTGGGTGGCTTGGCATAAATGCCAACTACCCTCCCAACTACCACATGTGAAGTGGGCCCCACATTTGAATTCAAAATTCAAATGTCTCTAACGAACATTTGCCGCGGCTCGGTCCGTTTAATCCGATTAAACGAACTTTCGTCGCTAAATAATTAAATCTAATTTAATTAAATAACGATGCCTCGCAAATATATTACGAATGTCGTCTACGAATTAATTCTAAATTAATTCGCTCGTTCGCATTAAGTCCAACTTTTATTTCGTAATGAAATCCAATTCATATTAATATATCTGATATAATTAATTCTAAATTAATTCGCTCGTTCGCATTAAAGTCCAATTATTTCGTAATGAAATCCAATTCATATTAATATCTCCGATATATTAATTTAGCACATACGAATAAATTAAAAAGAAAAATCAAATTTAACTATTAAATTTATTCTACCGATTAATTCCTAATTAATCGCGTTTTCTCTCTTCCGAACACATTTAATCCCAGATTAAATAATACCTCATTAATCCTAGATTAATTTTCTCCATCTTAATTAATCCCAGATTAATTTTCTCTCTTAATTAATCCCAGATTAATTCTAATTTAAATCAACTGTCATCGGTGAATCTTTGGGAAGCGACCCAAGAGATCCCTGGATATGTTGGCGTTAAATACGGTCATCGGATTATCCGAATACGTGCGTACCTCGTACCACGTGCTTACCGATTTACAAGACATGGTTGGCTTCTAGCAAAGCACCGTGCCTACCCAATTCTCCAGAAATATTCTTACTAGAATATATAATCTATGTCAGGCATAGTATACGTAGTATTGCGTATTGCGATCCAGTATCGGATTGTCACGTGCTAGGCCTGGGGCTGGAATGTGTCTACCCCGTACGAAGCACATGTCGGATGTCTGGTAACTAGTCTCTATTATTGGACATACATGACCTAGTCATAATATCCCGATGACTGCAGTACTTAAGAGCACTAGTACCGTATCCTACGTGACATCATCTCCACTATGACTGGAGTGATACTTCCGTCTTGACATCACACCAATAAACAACGATTCTCGATATACCCAGCAGAGGCGTACACAGAACCTGTTAAAGCCCTGGACGACCAAAACTAAAGCATACCGATTGTCGCAAGTATTAGCGATGCAAGTCTCAGGTTAAGACCAAATACACCTACCCTGATATCGGACTTCCATAGACACATAGTCATACTACCAATGGAATTCCGAGGGGTCTATCCAGAGCGAAGCTATTTTCCATATCATCGGTAAAACACAACCTCCTATTACACTTGCATGAGTATCCTATACCCAAATATATGAGAACTATGCCGTTATGATCTCACATAACGCGCACAAGTGTAATATTAGTCTATTCCGCATTATCGATGTCCAATCTCGATAATACTATGACTAGGGATATTTAATGATTAATCCTTCGTAGACTGATACTGTCTCATATCATCTCAATCCAGGAACTAATCATAAGGACCTCCTATCATTTATACATCTAGGTGATCTAATCACAAATGATAAGAGTGCAATTTCCTTTGTCACATAGTTAATTTGTACAACAACACCATGATCTGTACAAATAGTGACGCTATGGGTCATAACTGTCCAACAATAAGTCTCCAACTTACTTCAACAAATCAAACTTTTCTTTTCCGCATTGTTCAATATTCTATTTTGCTAAATCTCTTCTCTGTAGATCGACCCCGGACTCACCGGGTTATTTATTACTTCGACACTTTATACTTGGGAGTAAAAGACCACTTTTCGAGCGTGTCACTCTGATATCATTTTGATGGGGTTATTCGCTGCAGAAGCGCGATTGGGCGAAATCATAAATTTTAAAATGTTAGACTTAATAAATTATCCGATATATAATATCATATATCTATAATTTATTCATATTTCACATAAACATATTATTCGATATCAAATAACAACTTAATTAATAATGAAAATATTATGAAATTTTTCGAAAATAATTTCCCATAAAATAGAATAAATGTGTTTTGGCAGCTGTGGTAAGCTCAAAAATCATCCGATAACGTAATTTTTCATCGTTTTCACTTATTTTCACTCCAAAATAATTTTCGAAAATTATCATAACTCCCAATATATCCAACACATCCAAATGATAAATTTTTCTTCATAAAATTTACAGAATTTTCAGGTCTAAAAATAGTGAACAAAAATAACATTTTCATGCTTTAAATTCAATTTTCTCAGAACTAATCAAATTAATCTTACACCAAATCAAAGTCACCACTAATGAAGAACTTCTAGAACAATTGTAGGCATAACAAGAGTGGTCATTACACTCTAGAATGGAAACCTAGTTGTCCAACAACATATTGAACACAAATTACACTAATTTAGTTCAAAATATATCTACACATGCACCAAACAACTCAATTCATCATCCAAATCAAAAAGGCCAAAATTTAGAGACTAAAAGAAACCCTAGAATAATTCTAGACCAAGAACAAGAAAATAAATTTTATATCTAAAGGAAATAAAGATTATCTCACAAATCTTCAAAAACACTTAAGTTTATTCTTGGTTTAAACACTTTCTTTCTTGTCTCTCTGAAGAAGATTTAAAGCTCTAAAAAATGGAGGAGATTTTCGACCACCACTCCACCAAGAAGAAAGAAAACAATTTCACTTTATATTTTGGTAGTGACATTAGGTGGGGCTTGTTTTGGTCATTCATAAAATCAATTTTAATTAATTAAAATGTTTGGTAAATGACAATGACACGTGGCATTTCATTTAACATATATTACATTTATATATATATTAAATAATTAAAATCACTTTTCACATGTGATAAGTGCGGTTTATACCCACTTATTCTTGCATTCTTATCTTACTATTTTGTTAGATTATGTATCATTTAATGTATTGTGTAGTTTGTTTTATGTTTTATCAATAGGAAGCATTAGAACATGGATCTTGGAGCAATTGTACGTGTTTTGGGACCCTATAGACGCATCGGAAACACGTAGGAAAGTAGAAAAATCACTATCCTATAAAGTGCCCTGGCATCGCAACGCCACTTTTGGCGTCACGACACCCACGTTGTTGTGGACATATGATTTCCCGAGAGTTAGGCGTCGCAGCGCCACATTTGGCGTCGCGATGCTACAACAGAGGCCAAAATCTTAATAAAGTCGTATTTTACATGCACAAGGACTCCATGACTTTCTTGTAAATATAGAGGCTCATCCAAAACCCTAGAGGTGAGTCTAATACACAATTAAAGAGTTCAAAAATATATTTTAGAGAGATCCAAAGAGAAAGATTAAAGAGCGACAATAGGAGTCGAAGGCGGTGACGTCCGGAGACGAATGGATTCAATTCAGATTTTATCATCTAGTTTCTTTCCTTAAACTCTAATGATGTCTAATATGTTCATGACCTTATGTTGTGATATTTTTATATCGTACCGCAAGTGTACGGTGTCAAGTTTTAGTATAAATCAGTGAAAGAGTGTCGAACCCACAGGGATTGCGTTAACTCGCACTAAGTACCACAATTGATAATCCTAACTTTATTTAGACAATATTTAACAAAGATTTAATTATATAAATAAAATATAAAAAAAATAATTAAATAGGAGGAACTAATACGATAGAGATTCTGGATCATGATTTCACCTAGCTGTCACCTATGTATTTGTCATGCCAATTAATCCTTGTTCAGTTATATTGTTTATAAGTCAAGACTCCTAAAATATTCACTCCCTCTCTCGAGTGCCGAGTGAAAATATCATCAACTATAGACTTCGATATCTCTATAAAAATCCAATAGTTAACAATTCATTACGCTTTGTGATTCTATGTTAACGACTTCAAAGGACTACAGATTCTCTCGAACTCTATAAAATCCTAGGTTATATTCTCTAGATCTATTCAAAATCCCCTCTCTCGAGTGATAGATTCTAAACATTCATCATCTCAAATTGTGGCCAACAATCAAGAAGCATTAAACTCAAAAGAATATAAATTAATTAATAAAACTTCATAACAAAATTGATAAACACAATACAAGGTTCAAGCATCGATTACATCATTCTCCAGAATTAAAGAGTTAGTTTATGACAAAAGATAAAATCAATGAATAATAAGTCATGATTCTAATGGAAATCATTAGAGTTCTAAGAAAGAAACAAGAAGATAAAACCCGAATTGAATCTCTTCCTCTTCGGATGTCACAGCCTTTGTCTCCTATTGTCGCTCTTCAATCCTCTCCTTGGATCTCTATAAATATTTATTTCTGTGTTTTGTGCTCTGTATTAGCCTCCGTTTTAATTCTGGACGAACTGTTATATTTATAGTGGAGTCTGGGAGTCATTGGTATCATTAGGGATATTGTAAACCCTAAAATCACTTTCCTAGAGCGCGTAGGTATCGCAGCGCTACAGCTCCTTAAGTGGGCGCCATGGCGCTGAATCCTCGGGAAAATGTATTGGACTCTGCTAACTTATGGGCGCCATGGCGCCTTTACATTTAATTCAACTAGTGCCAAGGCGCCATTGTCCTTTGATGTTGAGGCGCCAAGGTGCCCTTAATAATAATCATGATGGCGCCTTGGCGCCATTTATAATAATGGTAATGGCGCCTTGGCGCCTTTGCTGATAATGGGCGCCATGGCGCCTATTCCTCTGGAATTTGTATGGGGTTTGTGGTGCCATGGCGCCTAAGCTCCTGTACTCGTCATGTGTTCCCGAAACTTCCCGAAACTTCCCAAAACACTTGTAAATATTCCAGGATCCATGTATTAATGCTCCTACAAATTAAAACAGAAAATAAACTATAAATGATATTCAAATATCTCGAAATATAACAAAACAGTAAGCTAAAAATGCCGTAATAAGTGGGTATAAACCACACTTATCACCTTATCTTCATTGTTTTTATCTTTGGTCATGAACTAAATTTATTATTCTAGAGGATGACGTAGTCAATGCTTGAACCTATGTGTTGTTTGCCAATTTGATTTTTATGAAGTTTTAATTCAGTTTATTTATATTCTCTTGCATTTAATGCTTCTTGTTTGTTGGCCACAAATTGAGATGATGCATTTTTAGAATATATCACTCGGGAGAGGGGATTTTGAATAGGATCTACAGAATATAACTTAGGATATTTGTATAGTTCGGGAGAATATATAATCCTTTTTAAAGTCGTTAACATAGAATCACAGAGCGTAATGAATTGTTTATTACTAGATTTTTATAGGGATATCAAAGTCTGTAATTGATAATATATTCACTCGGCACTTGGGAGAGGGAGTTAGAATAATTTAGGATTCTTGACTTATAAACAATACAACTGAATAAGAATTGATTGGTATAACAAATACATACGGGATAGCTAGGTGAAATCAGACTCTATAATCTCTCATATCCTGGTCTATCTTTATCAAACATTATGTTTCTTAATTATTTAATTTTTAATCTAAATTTAGTTACTTTCTAAATAAAGTTAGGTTCAATAATTATAGTATTTAATGTGAGTTGAATACAACGCCTGTGGGTTCGACACTCTTTCATTTATCTTTACTAAAACTTGACATCGTACACTTGCAGTACGACGTAAAATATCACAATAAGTTTTTGGCACTGTTGTCGGGGATTGTTAATTTAATTCACGTTAATACTATTACCAAATAATCTTAGCTTTAATTTATATTTTTATTTATTTTATTATTGTTATTTTTATTGTTATTAATATTTTTATTTTGGTAGTTTTCTTATTTTTCTGTGCTTCAGTGAATACGAAGATCCACAAGTCTTGACTCACTTTTATTTGATCCAGAAATAGAAAGAACAGTGAGGAGACTAAGGAAAGAAAGGAAATTTGAGAAAGAAATAAATGGCGGCTGAAATTATAGAGAATAATCCACGCCAGGTGGAAATCAGAGATCATTTTAAACCAGTCATTGACAATAATTATTCTGGGATTGTGCACCCACCAATCAATGCCAATAACTTTGAGCTGAAACCTGCATTGATCAACATGGTGCAAAAGAACCAGTTTGGGGGTTCAGCTGTAGAGGATCCCAACGTGCATTTACGGATGTTCTTGGAGATGGCAGATACAATAAAGATGGATGAAGTCACTAAAGAGACTATCAGGCTACGCTTGTTCCCATTCTCTTTAAGGGATACAGTGAGGGGTTGGCTGCAATCTATTCCGACGGGGAGCATTATGACATGGCAGGATATGGCTACAATATTTCTTGTGAGGTTCTTTCTCTCAGTTAAATCAGCCCGACTTGAGAATAGAAATTAGCATATTTAGGCAGTTGGAAACTTAGAATCTGTATGAGGCTTGGGAGCGCTTTACAGATCTACTTAGGAGGTGCCCACAACATAATTTTATTATTCTACAATGGGTTGAATGGTCCAAACATGACCATGGTCGATGCAACTGTTGGAGGAATTATGTGCAAGAAATCTGCTGAAGACGCCTATGCTTTATTAGAGAAGATGGCCATCAATAACTTCCAATAGCCAAATGAACGAATTACTATGCCTAAGGAGGCTGGTATATACGAGGTTGATCCTATTATTGCACTTATAGCTTAAGTGGTATCCCTCACGACTCATCTAGCAGCATTGACCAATCAACAGGCCAATAATCTATTGAAGCTGCTGCTGCTAATAGAATGCTCTTACCTGACGGAGGATATGAGCAAGTCCAATATGTGAACAATTGGAACTTCAACAACTATAGAGGAAATCTTATGCCTAACTATTATCATCCGAACGTATCATATGCTAACGCAGAGAATGTCTTGCAACCTCCTTCTAGCTTCAACAGTCAAATATCAGAGTAGAAACCTTCCCTAGAAGACCTCATGAGCACGTTTGTTGCAAAAACTTCAGAGAGATTTGAGAAAAATGAGTCGAGGCTGAACAACATTGAAACACATATGGGCAATATAGAGGCAACAATGAAGTCTTTAGAAGTGTATATTGGGCAGATTGCTTCTTCCATGACTAATCAACAAAATGGGCATTTCCTAGAAATACTGAGGTCAACCCTAAAGAGTAGTGTTAGGCTATTACCCTCAGAAGCAGAAAAGAGACTAAAGAAACCTCTCATGACCAAGGCAGTCAAGGTAAAGAAGCAACAATTTAAGAGAAAACAGAAACAGAAGAAGAGAATGGTTTAGTAGCTCCTCTATATAAGCCACCACCCATCCCAAAGATACATGTGTCGTACCATCAGCACTTTCAAAAGAAGAAATTGGATGCTCAGTTTACTAAATTTTTGGATATGTTTAACAAGATCCATATCAACATCCATTTCACAGATGTTTTGGAACAAATGCCAAACTATATGAAGTTTATGAAGGATATGATGCCTAAGAAGAGGAAGCTGACAGATTTTGAAACAGTAGCACTCACAGAGGAATGTAGTGATATCATAGAGAAGAAACTTCCTCCAAAACTGAAGGATTCTGGCAGCTTTACCATACCTTGCACTATTGGGAATCGATATTTTGATAAGGCGCTATGCGATTTGGGTGCAAGTATAAATCTCATGCCATTATCCATCTACAAACAGTTAGGCATAGGTGAGGTGAAGCCAACCACAATGACATTGCAGCTAGCAGATAGATCTATCACCTACCCGAGAGGAATAGTAGAGGATGTGTTGGTTAATGTGGATAAATTTTACTTTCCTACTAACTTCCTTGTCATTGATATGTAGGAGGATCATGAGGTCCCAATAATCCTTGGGAGACCTTTCTTGACAACCGACAGAGTGGTCATTGATGTGCAGAAAGTTGAACTGAAAATGAGAGTTCAAGATGAAGAAGTCACCTTCAGTGTTTTCAAATCCATGCCGAGTCCTTAAGGTGATGTAAAATGTCACAAGGTAGATATTGTAGAGAAGGAAGTTGAAAACACGCAGGGTGAATCAGTATTTCAGCAACCTACGAGCATAGTACAACCGTGCATAAAAGAAGATTCTCCGCAGCCAATCCTGAAACTGATCCCAAAGTGCCGCAAAAAGAGGAAATCAAGAGTCAGTGCTCGCTTAAAGATGATCCCTAGAAAGCTCAAAAAGTGGTCAAATCAATTTTGCCACATGTGCGGTGCATAATTTCAACCATCAGCAGACCTTGGAGGACCATCCATGGATAAACTACCACAGCCTGCCATATAATCACTTCATGTTATAACTACCGATGGATACCAAAAAGAAGGCAGAGGAGACTACCCGATCCGCTACATTGAAGCCACCATGACCATTTGGGTGGTTGGGTCTGGCTGAAGATATTAAACTTAACGCTAGTGGGGAGGCAACCCTTGCATTTGATTTGTTTAATTTTTCTTTCTCTATTTTATTTTTATTTTATTGTGTTTATTAGTTTGTATGTTATTTATGCAGGTAGCACGACCCACACAACCAGCGCAATCAAATTCTGACCAGCATGATGTTGGGAAACGGACGCGAGTGCGCAACGAAAAATTAAAAAATAATTAAAATTATGATGCCGCTTTCCCTTTGCCCAAGACCTATTTGTTTTTTTTATTCTACAAGCCTAGGCATGTTACTATATATTCTAAGCATAAAACTCATAAAACATGCAAAGAACATAAACCTAAACATGCTAACTATCATAAGAACTCTAATTAAAATAAAGAAAGAAAAAGACTTACTTAAACCGTAGACTCCTCCAGTCCTCCCTCCAATCTATAAGCTTTTCTCAAACTCAGTAAGCTCTTCCACGTTCCAAAGAGCCACCCAAGTGTGTGGACTCCAAAGATGCACACACCAAAGCCAAAACTCAACGGCAAGACTACGCCTTGAGTGCACGGGTATTTTGCCCTTGGTGCTAGCCTAGACAAATACCTCAAAACTTTTAACTCGAGGTTCCTCTAGTCAATTAGACTTAAGGATCCTCAAAATCAGTGGCTTACTCTTAAAACTTTAGAGTTGCTCACTTATATAAACCCAAGATTTGAAAGGTTTGGTGCAAAAATTGTGAAGAATTCTTTGGGTTTATATAGTGCTCAAAAGAAACAAAATTAATTAAGAATCCGATGTGGGATAAAAGCCAATTTAATCTTAGCCATTGGATCTTAATTTAGTGGTTTAATGAGATTATAAAACCCTAATAAGAGTTTGGGCCGAATTGGAATTCAAAACAAAAAATAAAAATAACAAAAAATAATTTTACTATTCACGCAGTACTATTCATGTGAATAGTATTTTTTTTATTCAATTTCCCAAAGTGCCCCTATCGTCATTCACCAATCCCTAAGCCACTATGGAACCTCATAAATGATCTGTTCAATAATTAAACACATTGAACCATTTAGGAACAATTTCTACAACAATCATATATGCTGTTAATATTTATTGTGCACCGTTAACCATTGATTTCGACTTTGTTGTGTGTGACCTTTTGGGTTCCCCTCAAGTTGGACATGAAATGAATCGTGATAATTTAATCGAATATAAATTATCCTCCGATCAGATGGTTGTTCGATTTCAATGACCAATGTTTGACATCTAGCAACATGCCAAGGCACCCAAATGACAAAGAAATATATATATACCCATTTTGTATGAGATTTACATATGATAGGTCCATCGCCTCACTGTATCCCCACCTAATTGACCTAGGGTACGGAAAGTGTCTACCCATATGATCAAAGGTATGATGTTGATAGTGTCATGAATCGTGCTAACCCAAGAATTTCACATGATTCTTCCGTTGTGGCCACAGTCTCAAGCACTGATCACACATATCAACCCGCGAACTGGAATACTACTCTTATAAGAAAATATTATCCGAGAGAGTGGCTATTCTCCGTTGTATCTTTACAAACTTCATGTGTTTCAACAAATGACCCAATCATGCCCTTATGACAGGACCTTTTGAATCGGGGAAGGAGAATGTCAAAGTTATTTGATCCACACATAAGATTGTAAAGACCTCAAGTCTAAGGATTAGTCATATAATCTATACATGAAAGTTCTCACAGACACATGGGATAAACACTCCATATGAAAACTTTCAGCGGTCAGTTTGATGGACACGAGCAACTCATGCATCCATGTGATACACCAAGCGGGCGATCTCCGCTAGTAGCCTATGAGATCGGCTACCCCACTTAAGGGGGTATCATATTATCATGCTAGTCTCTCCTTTTGTGAATGCCCAGATTATTCACAAAACTATGACTAGGAACATTTAAGAGTAATGATTCTCATAAGGCGTGGAAGCCATCGTCTTATTACTCCAAGGGCTTTATTACAGTGTTGATGATTCATATAAGTTATGTAAGACACGTATAATAAAGATTGCATTTTATTAATTAATGAAAATATTACAAATACATGTACATATAGCCCATCCACAAGTTGGGTATATGGCATATCTCTAACAATCTCCACTTGCACTATAGCCAACTAGTATGAATCTGGACACCATTCTCTCGGGTGTGCATATCATGCTTTTGTTGAGTCAGCCCTTTAGTCAGAGAATCTGCAAGATTATCTTCTATGGGTATTTTCTCTATAATAACTTCTTTTCTCTCAATAATCTCCCTGATGAGATGAAATCGCCTGAGTACATACTTGGATTTCTGGTGGGACCTTGGTTTCTTTGATTGAGCAATGGCGCCCGTGTTGTCACAGTACATCGTGACGCCATTCTTTATCGCAGGAAGCACTTCCAGTTCCGTGATGAACTTCTTTATCCAGACTGCTTCTTTAGCTGCCTCAGATGCTGTAATATACTCGGCTTCAGTGGTGGAGTCCGCTGTAGTTGACTTCTTTGAGCTTTTCCAACTGACAGCATCGCCATTCAAAGTAAACAGATATCATGTTTGTGATCTGTTGTCATCCCTATCGGTCTGAAAGCTCGCATTACAGTAACCAATGACTTTCATCTCAGAACAGTCTCCGTATGTCAAAAACACATCCTTAGTTCTTCTTAGATACTTGAGGATTGTTTTGACAGCTGCCCAGTGTTGCTCACCAGGATTTGCCTGATACCTACTCGTTATGCTAAGAGCATAAGAGACATCAGGTATTGTATATAGCATGGCATACATGATCGATCCTATTGCTGAAGCATAATGGATCCTACTCATACGCTCTCTATCGGAAGGAGTATGTGGACATTGCTCATTAGATAATTTGATTCCATGACAAGTAGGTAAATTACCTCTTTTGGAATCTTCCATTTTGAATCTTTTCAAAACTTTATCTATGTACGTAGATTGAGAAAGTCCTAACAACCTCTTAGATCTATCACGGTAGATCTTAATGCCGAGGATGTAGGCTGCTTCTCCCAATCTTTCATGAGAAATTCTGAGATAACCATTGCTTGGTGGCTTGCATCATAGGAATATCATTCCCGATGATTAATATGTCATCGACATATAATACAAGAAATACAACAGCATTCCCACTACTTTTCCTGTAAACACAGGCTCGTCTACATTTTTGATGAAGTCAATTCTTTGATTGTCTCATAAAATCGTATATTCCAACTTTTGGAGGCTTGATTGAGTCCATAAATGGATAGTTTAAACTTGCATACTTTATTATGATCATCTTAGATGCAAACCTTCAGTTTATGTCATATAGACTTCCTCTACGAGGTTCCCATTAAGGAAAGCTGTTTTGACATCCATCTGCCAAATCTCATAATCAAAGTGTGCATCTAGTGCCGATAAAATTTGAATGGACTTTATCATTGCAACAGCGAGAAGGTTCCTCATAGTCAATTCCTTGGATTTGTCTATAACCTTCGCCACCAACCTAGCCTTATAGGTTTGGATGTTGCCTTCTGCATCAGTTTTACGCTTGTAAATCCACTTGCAGCCTATGGGTTTTATCCCTTCAGGTGCATCTACCAAGTCCCAGACTTGATTCTGATACATAGAGTCTATTTCAGATTTCATGGCCTCAAGCCACTTGACTGAATCAATGGCACGTATTGCTTTGTCATAACTGGTGGGATCGTCATTATCAATGACCTGATTGTTCCTCATCAATATAGAAACCATCTCTTTCAGGCTCATGTCTTCCCTACCAGACCTTCTGAGTTCATAACCTTATGGTTGTTCCGTCGCTGCCCTTTTGAGGGGCCTGGGGTTTAGTTCTATGTTAGTTTGTTCTTCTCGTACCTCATCGAGGTCAGTCTACTCCCACTATATTTCTTGAGAAGGAATTCATTCTCTAGAAATTTAGCATTTCGTGAGACAAATGTTCTTTGTTCATTTGGGACGTAGAACATGTATGCTCTTGAGCTCAAGGCATATCCTACAAACTTAAATTTAATTGCCCTATCATCCAATTTGTTAGTTTGTGTGAGCCTGACATATGCGTCACATCCCCAAACTCTTAGATAACTAAGACTGAGACGTTTCCCAGACCATAACTCATATGGTGATTGACAAATAGTCTTGGAAGGAACTTGGTTTAGAAGTAGTGTTGCAGTTTCTAAAGCAAGACCCCAAAATGAAAGAGGTAGATCCGTGCCTGGCATCATTGATCGGACCATATCTAATAATGTTCGATTTCTCCTTTCGGAGACCCCATTATGTTGTGGAGTTCCCGGATGAGTCCACTGGGAAATAATGCCATTTTCTCTCACGTAATCTTGAAATTCGTTGCTTAAGTATTCACCGCCTCGGTCAGACCTTAGTGACTTAATACTTTTATTAAGCTGGTTTTCTACTTCAGCCTTGAAGTCTTTGAATTTCTCAAAGGCTTCAGATTTGTACCGCATAAGGTACACAAACCCATATCGCGAATGATCATCGATAAAGGTAATGAAGTAGGAAAATCCACCTCTAGCAGTGACTGACATTGGTCCGCATACATCAGAGTGTATGAGTTCTAATGTTTCCGCTGCACGCTGTCTTTTACCTTTGAAGGGTAATTTGGTCAATTTACCAAGTAAACAAGACTCACAAGTTCCATAAGGTTTATATTTGAAGGGTTTGAAATATCCATCCTTATGTAGCTTAGTTAATCTTGTTTCATTGATATGACCTAAGTGACTGTGCCATAGAAGTGATTCATTGAGATTATTCGAGTTAACGTTGTATATATTGAGGTTGAACATTCTTTGTTAGTTTGTAAGACATAGATACCATTATTCAAAATACCATCTCCATATTTTATTTCATTGAAATAAATAGAAAACATTCACTACAACTTATTAGGCATAAAAGCCTTTATTACATAAAGAAGAAATTGAAATGATGTTCTTTACTAGAGAAGGTACATAAACACAATCTTCTAAGTCTAAAACTAAACCATTCGGCAAAACTAATGAATAAGTCCCCACGCACAATGCAGCTAGTTTTGCTCCATTACCCATGCGTAAGTCAACCTCCCCATGACGGAGTCTCCTACTGTTTCTCAGGCCCTGCACATTGTTACACAAGTGAGTCCCACAATCGGTGTCAAGAACCCAAGTAGAAGGTTCAGAGTTTTGAGAATATAGTTCAATCATATACAACATACCTGAAGCATTGGGCTTCTTGGCCTCTTGGGCTTCCCTAGCTTCCTTGGCTTTCAAGGATCTGCAGTCTTTCTTCCAATGACTCTTCTTTCCACAAAAGAAACATTTCCCTTTTTCTTCTCCACCTTACCATTGGGCTTTAGGTGATCTGGAGCCTTGGTCTTGCCCTTATTTTTCTTTGGGCCTCGTGGCTTCAAGTCCTTCTCTGCTTGCTTTATCAGATTGTGCAATTCTGCTAAAGTAGCTTCTTTATCAGACAGATGAAACTGCATGATGAAGTTAGAGAATTCTTTTGGTAAGGACTGAAGAATTAGATCGTGACCTATCTCATGATCCATGATGAACCCGAGTTGGGCAATTTTTCAATGTGGCCAATCATCTTAAGCACATGTCCACTAACAAATCCTTCCTTATACCTTGTTTGGAATAAGGCACATGACACTTGGAATCTCACGGTATGAACGGAAGTTGCATACAACTCCTTCAAGTGAAAGATGATTTTTGAGCATCCATATCTTCGTGAGCTTTCTGAAGTTCGTCCGACATAGAGCCAAGCGTTATGCAACTGCTTACTCATCATCATCGACGTGTTTCTTCCAAGCATCAAATGTATCTTGGTTAGCATCTTCTGCGGGTTCATGGGGAAATGGTTTTTTAAAGAACATAGAAAATCTTTTCTTGTCGTAAGACAATTTTAAGGTTTCTAAACCAGTTATTGTAGTTGTCCCATTTGAGCTTATACTCATCAAGGATGGAACAGAGTGATACTCTGTTTGCCATTTGAATGTTTGTGAAATATTTTAACCCACATATTAAGAGAGAATGTTAAAATTAGGAATATATTTTTCATTAATGTTTAATATTATGAATTTGCTCCCATTCAATTATTTTAAAATTTTAAGCAAATCACATCAACCCCAATATGATGGATTTCTTGTGGGCAAGGATCCCATTATCATCATTTCATAACTCCGACTAGGGCCGGTCGTTATAAAATACGATAATTAGGTAGGTTCCCAACCAATTTATGATATAAATCACAATTCCTTGATTATTGGGTTGGGCAATCAAACGTGACATAGCTTATGCTAGTCCTTGTGGACACCCAATCTTTTCCACTAAGTTATAAGACCACGCCTAAGGGTCGCTGCGTCTTATGACTCAGAAAAGTCAAACCATTGTCAATAGTACGATTTAGGGACAAATTGGTATTGGTCAGTCTGGTAAAGCCTAGTCCTGCCAATACGGTTTAAGCCCTTTGGGTCTATACTTTACAATGGGAGGCAAATTTTAGACTTAAATTATTATTGAGGATTTTAGCAAGTTTAAGTGAATAACGGTCAAATGGATTACTCTATTGAAAATTCCCCAGAGAGAGGGTGGAGCGAACTCTCTTAAATACCCTGACCTCTTAGGCTCTTATCGCATTGGTGACAGGAATAAACAATAGATCCTCCAAATTAGTCCAACACTTTAAATATGCTTTAAGGTAAGCTTTGAGTAAATGATTATCTAGATGTCTTCACAGCTTTTCCTTTTGGCTATAAAAAGGTAGTGAGTGAAGGAAGACACCAAATCATTATCTAACTCTAATAATACCTTTGGTTAAATTAACTTTAGTTTGGAAAGTTTTATTAACGCCTTGGTCCCACCCCACTTGTATCTTTTATAATGTCTTTTATTATAAATAAGTTATTTATATTTATTAGCCTTAAAGGTAATAAAACTCTAAGTTCATCACAGAATAATTACTTAGCCAATGGATAAGCAATACACTCTCTATTTCTTAGAAAATCTCTAGATGCTTGCACCCTAAAATATTCATGTCAATTCTAATCATACATAGAATCATCAAGCATATGAGTTTTAATATGTTGGAATTATTTTAGGCATTAAATAACTTTGATTAATATTTAATTATGATATTGCATTTTATTTAATTCAAAACAATTTACTATTCACGTTTTCTGCAGACGCTTGAACTTTAAATGCAATTTCACAATCAGAATCTTAACCAAATCATGCAAAACTAGTGCCTAAAATTAAGTTCAGGGTGTTAGCTTTCCAATGAGCTTTTAAACACCCAATTTCGAGTTCAAATGAGTGAGAACTAATCAAAACAAAAACGGCGCGCTGATACCACTGTTGGGAAGCGGCCGCGAGTGCGCAGCGGAAAATTAAAAATTATTAAAATTATGATGCCGCTTTCTCTTTGCCCAATACCCATTTGTTTTGATTATTCTACAATCCTAGGCATGTTACTATATATTCTAAGCATAAAACTCATAAAACATGCAAATAACATAAACCTAAACATGCTAACTATCATAAGAACTCTAATTAAAATAAAGAAAGAAAAAGACTTACTTGAACCGTAGACTCCTCTAGTCCTCCCTCCAATCTACAAGCTTTTCTCGAATTCAGCAAGCTCTTCCACATTCCAAAAAGCCACCCAAGTGTGTGGCCTCCAAAGATGCACACACCAAAGCCAAAACTCAACGGCAAGACTACGCCTTGAGTGCACGGGTATTTTGCCCTTGGTGCTAGCCTAGGGAAATATCTCAAAACTTTTAACTCGAGGTCCTTCTAGTCAATTAGACTTAAGGATCCTCAAAATCAGTGGCTTAGTCTTAAAACTTTAGAGTTGCTCACTTATATAAACCCAAGATTTGAAAGGTTTGGTGAAAAATTTGTGAAGAATTCTTTGGGTTTATATAGTGCTCCAAAGACAACAAAATTAATTAAGAATCTGGTGTGGGATAAAAGCCAATTTAATCTTAGCCATTGGATCTTAATTTAGTTGTTTAATGAGATTATAAAACCCTAATAAGAGTTTGAGCCGAATTGGAATTCAAAACAAATAACAAAAAAAAATTTACTATTCACGCGGTACTATTCACGTGAATAGTATTTTTTTTATTCCAATTCCTAAAGTGCCCCTATCGTCATTCACCAATCCCTAAGCCACTATGGAACCTCATAAATGATTTGTTCAATAATTAAACATATTGAACCATTTATGAATAATTCCTACAGGAATCATATATGCTGTTAAATATGTACTTTGCACTGTTAACCATTGATTTCGACTTTGTTGTGTGTGACCTTTTGGGTTCCCCTCAAGTTGGACATGAAATGAATCGTGATAATTTAATCAAACATAAATTATCCTCCGATCAGATGGTCGTTCGATTTCAATGACCAAGGTTGACATCTAGCAACATGCCAAGGCCCCTAAATGAGAAGGAAAGATATATATACCTATTATGTATGTGATTTACATACGATACGGTCCATCACCTCACTGTATCCCCACCTACTGACCTAGGGTACGAAAAGTGTCTACCCATATGGTCAAAGGTATGATGTTGATAGTGTCATGAATCGTGCTAACCCAAGAATCTCACATGATTCTTCCGATGTGGCCACAGTCTCAAGCACTGATCACACATATCAACCCGCGAACTGGAATACTACTCTTATAAGAAAATATTATTCGAGAGAGTGGCGATTCTCTGTTGTATCTTTACAAACTTCATGTGTTCCAACAAATGACCCAATCATACCCTTATGACCGGACCTTTTGAACCGGGGAAGGAGAATGTCAAAGTTATTTGATCCACACATAAGATTGTAAAGACCTCAAGTCTAAGGACTAGTCATATAATCGATACATGAAAGTTCTCACAGACACATGGGATAAACACTCCATATGAAAACTTTCGGCGGTTAGTTCGATGGACACGAGCAACTCATGCATCCATGTGATACACCAAACGGATGGATCTCCGCTAGTAGCCTATGAGATCGGCTACCCCACTTAAGGGCGGATCATATCATCATGCTAGTCTCTCCGCTTTGTGAACGCCCAGATTATTCACAAAACTACGACTATTAACATTTAAGAGTAATGATTCTCATAAGGCGTGGAAGCCATCTTCTTATTACTCCAAGGGCTTTATTACCGTGTTGATGATTTATATAAGTTATGTAAGACACGTATAATAAAGATTGTCATTTTATTAATTAATTAAAATATTACAAATACATGTACATATAGCCCATACACAAGTTGGGTATAGGGCATATCCCTAACATATGAGCATGATCAACTCCATGCATGGTAGTGTTGTTCCTCACTCTTGTTTCTTTATATTTATCTTACATTGAGGAAAATGCAAGTTTTCAGTTTGGGGGTGTGTGCATGTAGTGATAGTTCCTGCTGATTATTTTTTTTTTTAAATATATTTTTCTTAAGTTCTATGTAGTGAAACATAAGTCTAATGATGAATTTTGTTTGCTTTAGATGAAATCTTAGAAATGATAAATTCCCAATTTACTTTTATTTGATGCCTTGAGTAGGTGATCTAGGTTAGACTCGTAAGCACTTAACAATAGGTTTCTAGCAGTAAGAACCTAGGTAGTTGGCAAAATGACTAGTTGAAGAAATTATTTGCCAATGAATGACTGTTTATATATCTATCTCGATTTGCTAATGTTATGATGTATAATATGGTTAAAAACAAAACAGGAAAAAAAATGAAAAAAAAAAGAATGAAAAGGAAAGAAAAATTTAAACCACCTATAACCGATAAACGTGAAGCTATCCATGGGCGAGTGTTAGGACCACCATGAGGAGAAATGCTACCTTAAAGGGTGGTGTGTTGAAAAAATGAATTCAAAAAAAAAAGAAGAAAAAAAATTCATATCATACTGAGCAAAGAAAGGCAATTGCAGAGTACTTTTGAGATATCTAGATGGTTTGACCTATCGGATCCCAATTTTTGAGACGAAATCATTGAGTTGGCTTACTTAGGAGTCGAGTTGTGAATGAACCTTTACACACACACAATGTGAGTCTGGCTTAGATGATTTATTCAAGAAATTGGTTTTTAGTTGCATTGATTACTTTGAAAGTTCTATGATTTCATTAGTAGGCAATCTTTGAGGACAGTATTATGCGTAACTATTGGGACTATTTTATATTCTTTTATTATTTTTTGGATGATTGGGTGTGAATGACGTTTGTAGGTGTCGTCGTTGTAAGCCCTCGCGAGACTATAACTCATCCACTAAGGCCGCCTAGGGGTTTAAAGGCTTGTTGCATACGCTAAATGCAATCGTGATCCCTACGAAAGTGGCCTAGTTAATTTTGTTAATTTTGTTTATTTAGTTTTTATTTTGTCTTTTGCTCGGGACTAGAAAAATATTAAGTTTGGAGGTGTTTGATAAGTGCGGTTTATAATCGCTTATTCCTGCATTCTTCGCTTACTATTTTGTTAGATTCCTTATCATTTAATATATTTTGTATTTTGTTTTATGTTTTATTAATATGAAGCATTAGAACATAGATCTTGGAGCAATTATATGTGTTTTAGGACTCTACGGACGCATCGAAAGTATGCGGAAAGCAAAAAATCACTATGCTGGAAAGTGCCCTGGGGTCGCAACGCCATTTTTGGCGTCACGACGCCCACGTTGCTGTGGACATATGATTTCCCGAAAGCTAGGCGTCACAGTGCCACATTTGGCGCAGCGACGCTGCGACAGAAGACCAGAACTTAATAAAGTCGTATTTTACATACACAAAGATTCCAGGACTTTCTTATAAATATAGGGGCTCGTCCAAAACCCTAGAGAGGAGTCTAATACACAACTAAAGAGTTCAAAAACATATTTTATAGAGATCCAAAGAGAAAGATTGAAGAGCGACAAGAGGAGACGAATGTGATAACGTCCAGAGACGAAGGGATTCAATTCGGGTTTTATCATCTAGTTTCTTTCTTTAAACTCTAATGATGTCTAATATGTTCATGACCTTATCTTCATTGTTTTTATCTTTGTTCATGAACTAAATTTATTATTCCAGAGGATGATATAGCCAATGCTTGAACCTATGTGTTGTTTGCCAATTTGATTTTTATGAAGTTTTAATTCATTTTATTTATATTCTCTTGCGTTTAATGCTTCTTGTTTGTTGGCCACAAATTGAGATGATGCATGTTTAGAATCTATCTCTCGGGAGAGGAGATTTTGAATAGGATTTAGAGAATATAACTTAGGAGATTTGTATAGTTCGGGAGAATCTATAATCCATTTGAAGTCGTTAACATGAATCATAGAGCATAATGAATTGTTAATTACTAGATTTTTATAGGGATATTGAAATCTGTAATTGATAATATATTCAATCCGCACTCGGGAAAGAGAGTTAGAATAATTTTGGATTCTTGACTTATAAACAATACAACTGAATAAGAATTGATTGGCATAATAAATACATAGAGGATAGATAGGTGAAATCAGACTCTAAAATCTCTCATATCTTGGTCTATCATTATCAACCGTTTTGTTTCTTAATTATTTAATTTTTAATCTAAATTTAGTTGCTTTCTAAATAAAGTTAGGTTTACTAATTATAGTACTTAGTGTGAGTTGAATACAATTCTTGTGGATTCGACACTCTTTCACTTATCTTTACTAAAACTTGACAGCGTACACTTGCGTGACGATATAAAATATCACAATAACATGTAAGCTAAATAATAAAAGTCAAACATTACACTAATAATGACTATTATTATTTATTTTACATGTTTCAACAAACAATTGGTTAATTAATGTATATCTAATATAATTATGTATCAAATACAAATACATATTAGAACGATCAAAAATACTTTGGCATGTATAAATTCATTTACCGATTAAACGATTTGAATTAACTAATTTAATCTAATAATATATTATGAATAATCATTATTATTCATCATGAAATCCAATTTTGTGTCCATAATTCACCCAATCATAAATTATGATGACCATGGATAATCTCGTTGAACTATGCAAGTCGAGATCATCGTATACGTCTAATCCATATTATATCAAGGATATTGATGGGAACGTCAAATCCCTAAGGTATAATATAGTCGACTTATAAATTTACGATCTCTAAATAATACTTGGAACTCGCTTCCGAAGTGTACCACGACCATGGATTTACTAGATCGCAAACACGTGCAAGATACATATGTTTTGTACACAGGACTAACAAATTATATCTTGATACACACCGGATATCATGAGTATCAGTCCACACCCAATGAACAGGCAAAGGTCTAACCTAAATAGATCGGTGACATGATTGTCATCACAATGTGGAGGATAACTCATATATCCACCGTGGGATCTCAAGTCTAAGGACCACTACTCGAGAAGATTCATATTGACGTTGGTGTACCATTTACTAGGAAATCTTCGGTTAGTCATTCAATATTTATCAAATAAATACCCACATGTCTATACGAGTCTCTGAAGACTCATGGTTCACTGGGATAAACCATCGGACCAAGTCTCGATCTACGACGGTATCGGCGGATTTTACTAACCGATCGGTGTCAGTAAATCTTGACCATGAATTTTATTTGAGAATATACAACTAATAGTGACACTTCACAATGTCAATTACAACCTACGTTGTAACTGCACGTTACGTTGTAAATCACCAGGCTTTTGTCTAATATATACATATCATTAAACCAAATTTATTTTCAAATTAAATAAATACACGCATGTAAGAAGTTAAGATTAGATTAAATATCAAATTTAAAGGGCTAATCATATCAGGGGTACATAATCAGACTCGCTCTGATACCATTTTATTGGGGTTTTATCAAGGCGGATCAGCGGAAGAAGCGCGGTTCGGGCGAAATCGTAGTTTAAAAATTTTTAAACTTACGAATAAATTATTCAATATCCAATATTAACAATTCATTCATATTTGACCTAAACATATTAATTCGATATCATATAATGACATAAATAATATAGAAACATCGCGAAATTTTTGCGAAAATATTTTTCCGCAAAATAGCATAAAACGTGTTTCCGGCCGAACCGACTAACCAATTCACATGGAGACTGCCCAGGTTAGCCCCAAAAATAGTTGGACAGTTTGTGGACTGCCCGAACAGTGATCAGTTCACTGTTTCGGTAGCCGTTACTCGGTAACGCCATTTTTCACCGTTTTCGCGTATTTTCACTCCGAAATAATTTCTGATAAATATTTTTCTTAGGCAATTAAAATAAACCAATTTATTCTAATTACTCAATAAATAAAAACTAAATTTTTATCTGAAAAATCAGATTTATCATTAATTGTTGTGAGACCCTAAACTTTGTATTTTGATCATGTTGGTCCTCAAATTGTCAAATACATATCTAAGTGATTCCAAATCAATCCCAAAATGATTTATACATGTCTAATACATGCAAATACAATTTGCAATAAAAATTCTAAATTTTTTGAAATTGCCGAACAGTCCCAATAATTTCCAGGATTTGCAATTTGGTCATTTTTAGTTCAAAACATGTCAAGATCAAATCCAATCAATCCCAAATTTAATATACATCATATATACATCAAATTAAATCACATATATGAACAGCCCCAAATTTGGAAAGGGTTATGAACCCTAATTTTATAATTTCTGTAAATTGATAAATTAAACAAATTCAATACTTTAATCCAATTCTTCCATTCACCAAACAAGTCTCACCACTTGAAATAACTTAAGAACAATTCTAGGTGATTTATGAATGACTAAGCAACTCTAGAATGACAACTTTGATTACTAATTAATCAAATAAGCTTAATTACTCCTAATAAGCTTATTAATTAAACATACATGCAAAACACCTCCAACAAGTTTCCAATCACAATAGTTCACATAATTAAAGATTAGAGAAAATTATAAACTACACAAGTTGAAGTATAGAATTATAGAAATAATTTCTTAGTTGAAGAAAATTGGAAATAACTTACAAAAACTCCAAGTTTCTAAGCTTTCTCCTTTTGTTCTTCACTTTTTCTCTCAACTTTAACTTAGTGAATTTTTTGAAAGCCTTGTGTTATCATGAAAAATGAAACAAAATAAATTTATATGTTTTTTTTTTAGTTTGCCGTGAGACACACAAACAAAACAACAAGGCTTGTATTTGTTTCACTTCCATTGGTACAAGTTTACTTAATTAAAAGATAACATTTATCTTATATAAAGTAAACTTACAAGTGATTCTATCAAAACATGCCATTTCCTAACATTTAATATAATGAACAAGTGTATCCACTCATTCCATGTCATTTAAAAGTTAAATCATTATTAAATATATTTCTTATATTAATTAATTTAATTATTTAACAATTAAATAATTAAATATAAATATCTTAAATATATGTATTACATTTACATTGGATATCTCAAATATATATGTTAATGATATATGTCAAATATCATAATTTGATAATTAATTAATGTGAATTTAATAATATCAAATATTAAATACAAATACACATTAATTAGGAAATGACAAATAGGTCCCTTCGCGTGTATTTTTTGTTTAACGTTAAACAATTTATAAATAATCTCCATTATTCATAAAAGTTGCCCTAGTGCTCTACGAGTATATTTCATTAGTGAGACTCTCTAGATTCAGACATATCCGTCACAAAATCCAATTTCGGATCCATAATTCACCCATCCGTAAATTATGACGACCACAGATAAACTCGTTGAATCATATAGGACGAGGTCATTGCATACGTATAATTCCTTCGTCACAAGTATCCGTACTATCCTAGAAATATAGATATAAACGTCAAATATCTATAGGTATAATCGTGTCGACGTATCTATTAGCAATCTTCTAAATAATACTCGGAACTCACTTCCGAAGTATACCATGACCATAGATTTAACAGATTGCTAATCATATAATGAATATCTATGCCCTATACACAGGACTGACGGATCCTATCTTGACACACACAGGATATCATGAGCATGAGTTCACAGCCAACGAACAGGTAGAGGTCTGATCTAAATAGATCGGTGACGTGACTATCATCTAAGTGTGGAGGATAACTCATATATCCACAGTGGTATCTCAAGTCAAAGAATCACTATGCTACTCAACCCAAGAAGATTCATATTGACGTTGGTGTACCATCTATTAGGTAATCTTCGGTGAGTCATTCAGTGTTTATCAAATAAACACTTATACGTCTATACGAGTCTCCCGATACTCATGGTTTCTTAGGATAAACCATCGGACCAAGTCCGATATACGACATGTACTGGTCTCAGCAGATTTTACTAACCGACCTGTGTCAGTAAATCTTGACCAAGAACTTAATTTGATAATATATTTCCAGTAATGATGCTTCCTAATGTCAATTACAAGCTATGTTGTAATTGCGCACTACATTATATATTATCGGGTTTTTGTCTAATATATATATATTTCATTAAACACGATTTAGTTTCAATCTAATGAATTAGATCGAATATATGTAATAAAAGTCAAAAAAGGATACCATAAATAAGTAATATTATGGGAAAATGTATTGCTCGTATTCATGATTCAGATATGAATACGATCTGGATTGGCGCTTCGAGAACCAACCCTAACAATTTCTCTCATTTGCTCTAGTGCCAATCCACGGTATCATATAAACATCTTAATGTGTATCACATACGCATGGCCCTCAAGAACTCACCTAGAGCTCAAAAGATAGGCAACAACAAGTAAGCCCGCTATAACATATTGAGTTTGTCAAACAAACCCAATTGTTTCCCTTAGCTAGCATCATTCATATTTTTATAGAAACTAAGTTTTACATCAATATGACCCAGATGCCACATCAATATTTTGCTACAGCTACTGAATTTTCCAAGTATTTAAGGATCAAATCCAAAATACAATGCAGACAACCGCAAGCACAACACCAATACCAAACTTCTAATCTACAATGTCACAGTGCAACTTCATAAGTCGATACTTCATAAGTTGCAACTAACTCCACTCTCATAGTGGAATCATCTGTGACACTCCCACTGCATCTTTTCTGACTCCTTATGACATATACTGCTAACGTCATAATTAGACTCAAAACTAATCTGACCCTAATGGTTGTGAACTTTATTCTCCATTTATTAGAAACTCGTTCTTAATATCTCAAAGATAATAAAAAACATATTTCAAGACACATCTTATGGTCTAGAGGATTGACCGGTGTAAACACACACGTATAACGCAAGCGTACGTATCGTTCAAGTAGTATAAAAATATCGATCCCACGAGGACTTAATTCCTATTGTTGTTATTAATTATTGATACTATTTATTTACATGTATCTAATTATTGGGAGAAGAGAATGATTGCTTTTTGTTGGTTGAATGTGGATTTGATAAATAAAATACTTAAGGACACAAAAGAAACTACTAAGGAAAATAACAAAAGACTCAAAGATCTAGGGTTGTGACTCCACACAATATTATTATAAAAATGAATTGATTATCTTATATATGTGTAATAAATTAGTTTGCTAACCTGGAACACGAAATTATGCAAAAGCCTCTGTCGATGGTCAGCTACACATACCCAGTATAATCCAATTAAACCATATGTCTATGTTAACCAAATTACCTGGATTCATTAAGATCAAGTTCCAATTGTGGTTACCCCCGCCAGACATGTATATGTCTATCCTGTAAGGAAATCTATTAAAAGGGTTATCTATCCTCAAGGAAGATCGTGAGATATCGAATCTAAGGCTGAAACCTACAATCTCTTTTCCAAGTTCATTCTAAGTTTACCACATCAATCTTATTGGTGATCAGGAAACAAGAAGCATTAAGCTTGAGACTCAATAAACAAACTAAAGAATTACCCATAATATAATTAAATCAATTATTAAGCTTGTTAATATTGTGTTTCATCACTTTCCTAGAATAAAAAACAAAATGCTGGGGGTTGGGGGAACCACCTTTACTAAATCTAATTTAGAAATCTCCCTTATTATAATACAGAAATTATATGTGATATTACCAACTGACCATATAGGTGGTATCCTCATTAAGTTAGATTTTAATTAAGTCTGATCGACCATAAAGGCGATATCATTATTTGTCCATAAACCAATCATATAGGCGGTAATTATTTGTCACCTAAAGACTAGCCATATAGGCGGTGTCACATTATGTCAAAAAAATAAAACCAGCCATTAAGGCGGTAATCCTTTTAATTTGAATTATAATTTTCATATTATAATTAAGGGAGATTAATCTAAATTAAAATAATAAAAGATTCACCATTCCCCAGCGAAAATCTAACTACAAAAAATAAAAGAAAAGAAACTATTATTATTACTGAAAATAAAAATACATAATTAAAATACTAAAAAATAAATACAAACAAGATGCAATCCTTAAAATCCTTACAAAATCCAAAGGAAAGCATGAGATTTATAATTGAAATGGCTTGGTATTTATAGGAAAATCTAAAGGCTTCCACCAATTGCTCCACCAAACGCTCCACAAAATCCTCCACCAAACATGCCACAAGACACTCCACAAAACACTCCACCAAACATGCAAGCATGTTTTGTGGAAGTTTGACCATTGTAAATTGTCATTTTCCATTTTTTTTTTATTTTTTGATAATGACTTTAGTAATTACACAAAATACATTGGAATTTTCATTAATGTAGGTCTTGAAATCTGTGGAATTCGAAAATATTTAAAATTTCAAAGTTGTGGATATTTGAGTCTTCTTTAATCTGAAACTTGAATTAGCTCAATCGGATATCAGATGAAAAAGTTATGGCTAGAATACCAAATATGCGCAAAATTGGAATTTAGGACTGCACTTTGTGACGCGTACAGTAAATTTTCGTTTTTGACCTTTTTTTTCTCCGGATTTCATCGTTTTAGCCCCAAGTTGATTCCATTAAGTCCCAATATCATTTTTATCTGCAAAATAAACAAAAATACATCAAAACGTTCATAGAACTCGAGAAACTATACAAAATATTAGGTTAAATGAGTGGGAAATAGTGATATAATTACCACTCATCACACCCCCAAACCTAAAATTTTGCTAGTCCTCGAGCAAAATAATATAATAAATAATTAAAACGTTCACTAAGCCACTTTCGTAGGAATCACGATTGTATTTAGCGTATGCAACAAGCTTTTAAACCCCTAGGTGTCCCTAGTGGACGAGTTGTAGTCTCGTGATGGTTTACTGCAACGATACCCACAAACGTTTGATAAAAGTAAAAAGATAGTAAAAATAATGCACACAAAAGAAAAAAGACAAGAGAATAAAGAAGTTAGTGACTAAACAAGTGAAACTTCTACTCCAAGAGTTAGTGTTGTTTCTTTCTTTCTAAATTACCGAACAAGTAAATTCTCGATTATTTTTTCCATTCTTCATATACACAACCAACAAAATATTAATCAACTCATTTTACCCAACAATAGTCACAAGTGCAGTTGAGAAGAGAGTAATATTTTTATCCTAAAGTTTTATCAGAATTCACACCTTTTTGTAGCAATGGAATAATTTTTCCGATTGTTTCTTTGATTTTTGATTTTTTTTTCTTTTTTTTTTTCTTTTTTTTTTATTTATATACAACATCTTCCGTCTATGTAGCGAGCTTTTGGCCAGTGGCTCCCAAACCAGTTGGCTTTAGGGCACTAGATGTTAAGACACCCATACGGACTTAATTACTCAGACTTCAGATATATATATTTTTTGTAACATCTTCGATCCATGTAGCGAGCTTTGGGCCAATGACTCCCAAACCAGTTGGTTTTAGGGCATTGGGTGTTAAAACACCCATACAGACTTAATAACTCGCATCTTAGACTTTTTTTTTACTCCATTGCTATTTATAGATGTTTCCTCCAATTAAACTAGAACACTGAATATTACAAACTTTTCAATTACAGCTCATGTCCGTATGTTACCATGCATGTTGATAATACCTGCCAACTGAGCATATGAATATTCATTTTAGTTAGTTTTATGGAGAATTCACAAATTAAATAATTCAAAAGGAAATAAACAAAAATTAGCTTGTTTCAAAAATGGGTTTGAGATACGTATCAAAAGTGGAAACTCCTTACACAGTTATCTCTCACCAATTTCACCTGATTAATCAAGTTAAAAACAAAAACACAAAATAAATTATTTTTTTTTTGTGAAATTTTTCAATTTTTTTTCGAAAACTTTGGACTAAATAAAAACTAGAGAAAATAACAAGATACTAGTCAACTATTCCCCACCCCCAAACCTAAATGAGACATTGTCCCCAATGTCTTAAAAAGTAAAAGATGAGTATAAAAGATAGTACCTGGTTAGCTGAAATTCTACACCTAGAAATTAAAGGTTAAGATCCAGATTTATTCGACGCTTCTTACCCCGATCGTCTTCGGACCATTTTATCTTGGAAATGACAGGGTCAATTTGTGGTTCAAAGCCAAGATTTGGTCAAGTAAATCCTGAGCAGTTCTGGCAGTGAAGAGGATATCTTTCAGAGGTTTTGTCATGAACCCATTTCTCCGGGCATCATCAAGAAATACACAAAGAAAATCATAAAATCTATCAACGTTAAACATCCCAATTAGTTTCTGGTGTATGTTCAAGTTCACCCAAGATAACACTATAAAAATCTCCTCTAATGTGCCCAAGCCTCCTGGCAAAGCAATAAAAACATCAGCACGGTTAATCATTTCTTCCAATCGTTCAGACATACTTGGCACGATCAGTTCCTCTCTGTTTGATGGTCCAATGAGATTCGCCTCTGCCAAGGGTTTTGGAATGATTCCCAAAACTGGACTGCCTCCTTCCTGTACGGCCTTTGAAACGATCCCCATAAGTCTCAGATTGCCTCCGCCATATAGTAAATGCATATTCTTTTCGGACATGACTCGACCCAATTCATGTGCTGCCTCTATGTATTGTGATTTAGTATCAACACTAGTACCGCAAAACACACAGATATTTTCAACTCGTCTTCTTGAAGTAGCTTCCATTTTTTTTTATGTATTTCTTTCTCAAATCTGGATGCCTTTAAAAAGTGCAATGTTGAGTTGAATTTATAGTACCTGAAAAATGGTGAGTAATAATAGCACTAGTATCTTCCATAGGACGATTGTTAGCTAAACCACAAAAGAAATCGTGAAAGGTCAGAAAGTCTGGATCTTGTCTACGAAAATAAAGATAATTACAAAAGAAAAGCAAATCAAAACAATAATTAAGGCAATGGAATTGTGTACGCAATACGCCACTCGTTTGGTATAAATTCATCAGGATGTGTCTCAAGAATTCATTCTTTACTCAACCATCTCTAATGAATTAGCTCTCCTCTTTGTGATTGCCAAACACCATTCCTTCTTAAATGCTCCATTTGTGCATTTCTCTGAAAATATCACACAAAATTAAAAACTCTACAACATTTATACACAAAATATGAAAAAAAATTACAATAAATTGCATGGGTTGCCTCCCTACTAGCGCTAAATTTTTCGTCTTCAGCCAGACGTGACTGAAATCCATCTATCAATGAGGTTTCAGTGTGGTTTTGGATGTTCGATTAAAGACATTCCCATGTGCATTGCTTTTAAAGGGTCTCTTCAAACGGTAAGGTGGCAAAAAGAATTTTGTCTCATTCAGTGCTTGTGTCACCTTCTTAAACTTCGTCGCTCCAGTGGTTCCTGAAAAGAAAGAAAGAAAATCAGGAGGTCTCGTATGGTGCTTGAGTTTGAATGGAAGTTCCATTCTGTCAAGCTTCTGGGCGATATCTCTGATCTGTACTCCCCGAAACAGTGATGTTTCGCCTGAATTCACTGGATCTTCAATAAGTTCAGACATTTGCTCCTTCATTTGCTCTGCTTCTTGCTCCACCTTTTCTTCACAAATATATTTTAGGATTTCCGCATTCAATTCTTCATCTGTCATATGTGAAATGCATGCTCTATAAGTGACAATCTGAGGGTGTAAAGAGATGTCAGATTTTAGGTCTTCATCCTCTGATATGACTGGCTCAGGTAGATCTTCTTCAAACATTTGTGCAATGGACGATCCAAGATCTTCATTTTGAGGATATAAAGATGTGTCTGTCTGTAATTTTTTATCCTATGTGGTTGGTATGAACGGTTCGGGTAGCTCTTCTTCAAACATCATTGCAATGTAATCTCCAAGATCTTCATTTTGAGGATACAGTGTTTCATCCTCAATTTTTGTTGGTGCAGTTGGTACAAATAGCTCAGCTTCTTCGTCAGAGTCAGAATCTGAATAATAAAAATCAAATAGAGACTTTGCTGGTTTGGGCTCATGAACTGATACCTCAGATTCCTGATTCTGCTCAGCCCCATCTTGTGCTAAAGTGTCATCGTGAAATGCTTGGTACTCGAAGGCTTCATCAGTGTCATCTGAAAATGGTCCTTGAGGTATGTAGCTCTGGTTTTCTATTAATTTCCTGATCTGATCTGTCATTCTTTGAATAGATTCTGCTTGACTTTGAAATTGTGGATCAATTTGAGCTTCTCGTTCTTCGAACCAATCTTTGAGCATGTGCAGTATCTGATCTTTCTCAGATAGTTCTGGTTCTTGATGAAGATCAAAGTTGGATGGTGGATAAGATGGAAAATATGATGGTTTTTCATACCTTGAATGACTCCAATAATTCTGCCACTCTGAAAGGTATATACATTGATCGCTCGAGTGGTTACCATCACAAATTACACATCTCCCCATTTCGTTCTGTTGAGAAAATGTAGTATTGCTTGGTTTTGGCATCCAGTGATAATTGTTGGGCTGGACAACAGGCCTCAGAAAATCGGACTGTTGCTCCTAGATTTATGGTGTATCTTCTTCTAGTAAAACTCGTAATCTCTCAATCTCCCAATAATGTTCCATTGTTCAACCACCTGAAATAAAAGAAAGAAATAAAAATTACAGATAAAAATAAGGAAAATTAGATACAAGTAAATTAGATAGCTTCAAAATTAATAACTCAAGAAAAATAAGTCCCCGGCAACGGCACCAAAAAACTTGACCGGCATAAACACACACGTATAACGCAATCGTACATATCGTTCAAGTAGTATAAAAATATCGATCCCACGAGGACTTAATTCCTAATGTTGTTATTAATTATTGATACTATTTATTTACAGGTATCTAATTATAGGGAGAATAGAATGATTGCTTTTGGTTGGTTGAATGTGGATTTGATAAATAAAATACTTAAAGACACAAAAGAAACTACTAAGGAAAATAACAAAAGACTCAAAGATCTAGGGTTGTGACTCCACACAATATTATTATAAAGATGAATTGATTCTCTTATATATGTGTAATAAATTAGTTTGCTAACCTGGAACATGAAATTATGCAAAAGCCTCTGTCGATGGTCAGCTACACATACCCAGTATAATCCAATTAAACCATATGTCTATGTTAACCAAATTACCTGGATTCATTAAGATCAAGTTCCAATTGTGGTTACCCCCGCCCGACAGGTATATGTCTATCCTGTAAGGAAATATATTAAAGGTTATCTATCCTCAAGGAAGATCGTGAGATATCGAATCTAAGGCTGAAACCTAAAATCTCTTTTCCAAGTTCATTCTAAGTTTACCACATCAATCTTATTGGTGATCAGGAAACAAGAAGCATTAAGCTTGAGACTCAATAAACAAACTAAAGAATTACCCATAATATAATTAAATCAATTATTAAGCTTGTTAATATTGTGTTTCATCACTTTCCTAGAATAAAAAACAAAATGTTGGGGGTTGGGGGAACCACCTTTACTAAATCTAATTTAGAAATCTCCTTTATTATAATACAGAAATTATATGTGATATTACCAACTGACCATATAGGTGGTATCCTCATTAAGTTAGATTTTAATTAAGTCTGATCGACCATAAAGGCGATATCATTATTTTTCCATAAACCAGCCATATAGGCGGTAATTATCTGTCACCTAAAGACCAACCATATAGGCGGTGTCACATTATGTCAAATAAATAAAACCAGCCATTAAGGCGATAATCCTTTTAATTTGAATTATAATTTCCATATTATAATTAAGGGAGATTAATCTAAATTAAAATAATAAAAGTTTCACCATTCCCCAGCGAAAATCTAACTACAAAACATAAAAGGAAAAAAAAAGAAAAAAAACTACTATTATTACTGAAAATAAAAATACATAATTGAAATACTGAAAAATAAATACAAACAAGATGCAATCCTTAAAATCCTTACAAAATCCTAAGTAAAGCATGAGAATTACAAATGAAATGGCTTGGTATTTATAAGAAAATCTAAAGGCTTCCACCAATTTCTCCACCAATTGCTCCACCAAACACTCCACAAAATCCTCCACCAAACATGCCACAAGACACTCCACAAAACACTCCACAAAACATGCAAGCATGTTTTGTGGAAGTTTGACAATTGTAAATTGTCATTTCCCATTTTTTATTTTTTGATAATGACTTTATTAATTACACAAAATACATTGGATTTTTCGTTAATTTCGGTCTTAAAAACTTTGGAATTCGAAAATATTTAAAATTTCAAAGTTGTTGATCTTTGAGTGTTCTTTAATCTAGAACTTGAATCAGCTCAATCGGATATCGGATGTAAACGTTATTGATAGAATACCAAACTTGCGCAAAACTAGAATTTAGGACTGCACTTTGTGACGCGTACAGTAAATTTTCGTTTTTGACCTTTTTTCTCCGGATTTCATCGTTTTAGCCCCGAGTTGATTCCATTAAGTCCCAATATTATTATTATCTGCAAAATAAACAAAAACACATCAAAACATTCATAAAACTCGAGAAACTATACAAAATATTAGGTTAAATGAGTGGGAAATAATGATATAATTACCACTCATCAAGGATACCAAAATAACTCGTAACAATTAAGATTAAATTGATATCTCTAATCGCACTTAAATAATATTCATTATGCCATCATCCTATGATGCATAAGATTGACTAAACATTCTAATCATTTCTCTTTCAATAAAGGAATCATCATTCACGAAAGATGAATATTATATATATTATATACACACTAACTGTCAAACAGTTATACTAACTGTCACACCGATGGTCTCATTGTGTCCTTTATTAGATCATATCTAATGTACAACTAATGGGAGCATCTCTCAAGTCTCTTAGTTTTATATCATATATAAAACTTTATATCGAATATAATAGAGACCACTCCCACTGCTTTCACGGAGAAAAAAAGACTCAGGTAAACCTTTTACCTCATAAACATCTCATTATTACCTTAATAATGATAATGTCATTATGATGTAAAATACTAGAAAGAAATTTTTCCGCTCCCACTAACCCTTCTATCTCATATGTATTCTCTATGCTTTGATAAAATCAGACAATCTGAATGATATCAAAATTAGAAAATAAAAATTTCCAGAAAGCTCATCCGAGTCTACAATAGGCTCTATAAGCTAATATACTAAATTGTAATCTTAGCATAATACAAGCACCAGGGCCATTCAAAATGAACTCTTCAAACTAAGAAATCACAATGGATATCTTATCTGAAGAAACCATTCAGAAACGCCACTTTGTATTCTATAACTAAAATATACAGTTTAATATCATCATTAACCAACAGATCTTAAATTGTTCAATCAGTGCAACTAGAGACAAGTTTCCTCAGAATCTACAATAGATTATTGAGTATAACATTTCTCACTGTCATACTATAAATGTCAAACCTTTAATAAGCTCACTTTGCTTTTATCGCGTAAACCATTTCCACATTTTATGAACGATTCATAATGAAAGCTCAATCAAGTTTCAAATTTGATCGTAGTAAGCTATGCACAATCTTAGATCTATGGTTTAATGTTAATTTTCGGAATCGATATCAAATATCGTTTCCACTATAAATTTTAATATAACTTTCTTCGATAAGAAAACAACAGAACCATTAAGTATCAAATACTTTGGAAATGATTCTGACATCCTATTGCACTTATATGGAAGTAATTAAAGGGTATTTTCATCTTATTAATTATGTAGTTCCATTTATAATCTATCACTCTCACATTTGACTTCAGTAAGTCAAGTCTTTTCTACAATGGTCAACATCTACTATTACGTACTAAGTAATAAAATAATTTTACTACTCAGGATTGTAGAAAAGATATTCTATAAAATAGAATACAATATTCTATTTGATAGAATAAATGATAAATTTATACTCGTACCTCCAAGGTGCAAGTACTATCGATTATATGACTATTATATAAAAGAAAGATTCAAATCGCAAACCTTTTAAATATTCGAATTTTCTACTTGTACATATCATATACGTTACTGTAGAAACTAATGGAACCTTAGTTAAATGGATGAACAAGTGTTTCTGGAGCATATCCCCAACAGTATTGAAACTAATTCGGCAACACTCAATATCAAGCGAATCAAATCATATATAAGATTCGATTATTCCCACTTACCAATTCCAACAATATGGAATCGTGGAAGAATTATATTAAGTAAGAATCATATTCATTCAATAACCTTAGAACTAATTGCCTTAAATGCATATGTTTGATCATATCAAACATCTTTGAACAATTCAAAGACTCACGGTGAATTTTAAAGATACTGTTTTCAAAACTTCAGATCGAATATTTTTGAACCAGTCAAAATATTTTATTTGTGTTTCATCAAAAACACGTAACTAAGTCACGACGATTCATTGACTAAGTTACGAAGTAAATAAAACTACCTTAAGTAATTTACAATTCATTAAAGTACATACATCCAATGTATCAGTTTAATAAATTTTATGTTCCAATGACAATCATTGGTTAAATGAGATTTAATCGACTTACTGAATACAATATTCATTAAATGGATAAAGATATTTGGTGTGATCTAGTATCAGACCATCCTTTACCGTATGGAATAAGCATCTAATACTTAAGTGATAAAATCTCATAAAACAATGTTCTAAGTTATTGACTTAACCTAATAATTTTCTTAATTTTTATCTATTCGTCAATGACACTACTAGTTATATTAAAATATGTAATAATTATTTACAGAGAACAAGTAACTATCTAATAGTCTCAAGTTTTGATATCAAATATCGAAACAATCATTCAACAATATTTTAAATAACTAGACAGGAGATCTGATATCCAATATCTACAGTTGTCGTATTGTGAAAATCGATATTTTCTATATACAACTATACGCATCTTCTTTCTTTAGCTTTATTATTTACCTTCAACTATTTACAACATTTTCAAATAATTGAAATGCAAATAGTGTTTGACACGTGACCTTTGAATGTCACTAAAGCCAAGAAACTTCAATAAACAAATACTTAATGGGGTTTTCTTAATGCCAGTGAAGAACCTCGAGATATGAACCAAATCAGGTCAATCTTTACTGCATAGGAAACTATTCTGTCTAGAATGATTATATCATAGTCAATTCTAATCTAGAACCTATTCTAGAAATCTGCAACCATAATTGAAGTCTAAAAATATATATAAAATATGCATGCAGTTGATAAAAGTTTAATTTTATCTAAAAATAGAATAGGGAAAATACATAAGCAACAATTATCATAATATTACACACTGCATTAGTTATGGATTTTTAACCTAGCAGTGCCTCCCACTACTTTGAGTAATACCGTAGTCCCCAACGGATAATGAGAATTCAATAATTATATCAAATTCCAAAATGGGAAGTGAACCCCATAAATATACTTTGACTCACAGCTTTGGCACATTTTCACCTAGGTATATTCACAGGTAGACAACTCATTATCAATGACACTCGTTGTGGCTCCTGATTTTGTCCTGACCGTTTCTCGTTGTGACAGCTTTGGCACGTTCACAGGAAGCGTATCAAGGTTTCACTTGTCAATGACAAACTCAAGCTACCGATGTAGTCCTGACAGTTTTGGCACATTCAGGATTTCCACTTTCACTTGATTGTCTCTTATCATATAAGTTCTACCGGTGCAAATGGACTACCTTCAACTATAACTGCACAGTTTTGGCACATTACAGCCATAGCATCATGAAAACATTTACATTCGTATTGACAAGGCGGACGAAGAAACAAGTATTCCTAATACCAGTCACTTTATAAATCCTTATTTAACGGGGATTTTCCTAAAAGATGTATTTCACTTTATTTAATCAAATTAAATAAATACACGCATGTAAAAAGTTAAGATTAGATTAAATATAAAATTAAAGGGCTAATCATATCAGGGGTACAGAATCAGTCTCGCTCTGATACCATTTTGTTGGGGTTTTATCAGGGCGGCGCAGCGGAAGAAGCGCGGTGCCGGCAAAATCATAGTTTAGACATTTTTAAACTTACGAATAAATTATTCAATATCCAATATTAATAATTCATTCATATTTGACCTAAACATATTTATTCGATATCATATAACGACATAAATAATATAGAAACATCGCGAAACTTTTGAGAAAATATTTTTCCATAAAATAGCATAAAACGTGTTTCCGGCCTAACCGACCGACAATTCACATGGGGACTACCCAAGTCAGCCCCAAAAATATTTGGATAGTTTGTAAACTGCTCGAACAATGACCTGTAACACCCCAAATTTATTTTTCCCAATTTTAATTTAATAATTATGGGTGTTGAAAATTTAAGGACTAAATTATTAGGATTGTAAAGGTTAGATTTGAAAATGATAAAACAGACAAGTTTAGGGAGACAATTGATAAATGTCTTATAGTATATAAAAAAAATAAAAAAGAAACCTAATCACTATTCACCCTTTTCACTTCCAGCTGCCACCTTGCGTAAGAAACAGAGAGAGAGAGAGGGAGAGAGAGAGAGAGAGAGAAATGAGAGATTTGGCCCCCGATCTATCTGTTTTGGATTCGTTCTCGACCGGGACTTTTAGGAAAAGTGTAGATCTCGACGAGAGAATTACTTTGACGGTGGTTTCATCTCAGGAAACTCCCTATATTCGTAGAAATCCCGAAAAGAAACTTCTAATGATTTTTCTTGATTTCTCATTGATCCGGAACTCCGATTGACAAACCGACAGTGGCATTAGAACCGGGAGATAGAGACGAACGCTCGGCCATCGAAAATTTTGGATTCTGGTCGGCGCGTGGTGCTCATGTATGCCTAACACAGTGGCGCATGAGGCCCACGGGCGGGCTAGACTAGCGGCGCGTGGCCCACACACACCGGACAGTTTGTTTTCGCCGCCTTCCTGAGTCTTCCTCCGTGATTTCCCGACCATTCCGATTAGCAACGGACCTTTAAATCTTTATTTTTGTATAACTTATTGTTGTATTTGGTTTATGCATGTTATATGTTTCGAAACATAAATAACTTTAAAGTATGATTAGTTTACATGTTTGGAACATATAAATGATTACCTTATGGTTGGAAGTGAATGATGGACTTAATTGAAAAATATAGTCGAGTAAGATTGTGTGCGGGAAATTATTGTGAACCCGAGATTTGAGATAGTGATGTTGAATTGAATTGGGGATGTGTATGTTGTGAATATAATTTAAATGTAAGTTGATGATTATGGGTTGTAACGAAAGTCCGTATTATAGACAAACCTTGCCGAAATTTAGTTAAGATTACGAGAGCGACTGAGCCATATTCCTTGAATATTCTTTCATCTATTCTAGTTAGGATTATGATCCTTATTGTAAATTTTTTGTCTCTTTAGGTGATCGTGATACCATAAGCAAGGACGGTCCTGCTGCATAGTTCCTTACTATATAGTCAGCTCACCAGGTGCATGGATAAGCCTGTAACATTGATGTTTTCAAAAATATATAGTATGTATGTTTTCTTAAATGAATTTTTAAGGTAATGCATTAAAGGATTTTGTTTTTAGAAAGTTTATATTTTGCAATGAAAGTATGGATCGAATATTGGTTATGTCGAAATCATGATTTGTGATATATGAGAATCTTGCATGTTTTGAGATATATGAGCATGTGTTTTAGAAATGATTTTTATGATAGGATGCACCCCGTGTACTTATATGTGCCATATTATTTTCCGTGAGACGAGGTCTCATGTTTCCAGTTTTTGCTCTGGATGCCAGTTATTGCTGTGGGATGCCCCATGTTGCCAGTTTTGCCGTATTGTCACGAGAGTGTGCATATAGATGAATGAACAGCTTTATTTTTACAGATATTCTTGAGTAGAATGAGTTTTATAAGAAATGAGATTTATGATTTCAAGTAAATAATTGATATATGGATTTAATGCTTATGTATTTATTTATATTATGAAAGACTTATTCGATCCACCTTGTTACTTGTTTATCCACGGTACTGAGCTGTGATCCATTGTACTAAGCGTGAGATTACCCTTTTTTAACATTTCAGGTTTAGCAGATTAGTAGATCATTCTTTTTCATCTGCTGTTTCATCATCATTTCCTGCCAGTAGAGAAAGGTTGTGCCAACAGTAGAGTGTCTTTGTTATGTCAATTTTTTGAGAGAATTTATTATTTGGTTATAGGCACTGAGCCTTTATTTGATACAGATAGTATTTACATTTTAGCATGAATATTCTTTGAGTTGGATCATTGAGATCCTATTTTTATGATGATATTTTCAGTTTAGATTTTTGTCTTTGTATTTGGATGATTAGTCCATATTACAGGGGAATCTCCATCTGTTTCAAGTCTCCATCTCACCCCTACCATACCTAAGGGGACATGTGTGACATTTAATGGTATCAGAGCGCTAGGTTCATAGGTTCTGTAGACATTTCTTTATCTTTATCAGTTATTTTATGTCAATTAGTGGTTGACATCTTTCATGTGTTTTTAGATGCCTCTGCGTTCCAGAGTTCGAGGTGCAAGTCGAGTCCGTACTCGTAGGATAGCAAATATTGGCCAACCTTCTAGGGCACCTCTAGTTGATGAGGAGGTTAATTCTTATGTCGGGGAACCCTTTTAAGGGAACCCTATTCCTGTTGTAGGAGATTCGCTAGCCTCAGTTTTTGGAGATAGTACCCCAGTTCATCATCCTCCTAGCAATGATGTTCCTCCAGACCCTGCAGCACCTCAGGGAAATATTCCAGCACCTCCACAGAATCCCCCACCTCCTCCAGTGTATCAGGGTTATCCTACACCTCCCCCGAGTTTCTACCTTCCACCTTATTATGGTCCTCCACCAGCAGGTGCTCCTCCGAATGTTACTCCTGGTGCTTACACTTATCTGTATTACTACCCTCCAGCATGGGATCATGGTCCAGCTCAGGTAGCTCCTATAATTAATGAAGATAATCTTGCTAAAAGAGTGAAGGAAAATGGAGTTGTTGAGTTTGATGGAAATAAGGATCTCATAGTAGCCGGGAATTTCTTAGACAGAGTTGAGAAGGCTTTTGAGTTGATGAGATTGAAAGATAAACAAAAATGCCCCAATGTGTATCGACTTTTGACTGAGCAGGCTGATAAATGGTGGAAGAGTGTAAAAGGTAAATTCTCAAAGGCTAATTGCGAGAAGTTCAAGAGGGAATTCATGGGCAATTATATGAATTCTGCTTTTATAGATGAGAAGATGAGGGAATTCTACAGGCTGACTCAAGGTAACCGCACAGTATATCAGTATGACACTCTCTTCCCTGAGTTAGTGCAGTTTTTTCCACATTTGAAGGACCATGAACAGGGCAAGATGGATCATTTTCTTAACGGTCTGAATGCAAAATTGAGATCTATGATCCGATTATTTCCTATGAACAGTTTGACAGAGATGGAAGATTTTGCTAGAAAAGCAGAGTTTGCAGAAAGAGAATGGCAAGTTGGGCTAGATTATCAGATGAGGAAGAGAAATAGGGAGCATCGATCTTTTGGAGAAGGAATTCAGAGTAAGAATGAGAGTGACTTAAAACCCAGTGATAGTTATCAGATTTAGGGGTGTGCATCGGTCGGTTCGGTCGGTTAATCCTTGATTTTTTAACCGTAACCGAAATTTTTTGGTTAAATAAAAGTGTGACCGATTTAACCAATTTATGACACATAACCATTAACCAATTAACCATTATATTTCAGTCGGTTATGGTTAATTCGGTTATTAACCAATCCAATAAATATAAATTCATCAATTTTCAACAAAGCAATTTAACACAATTACACAAATATAAATTCATATTCATCAAAAATACAGCAAATCATAAGATAATTTAACACAAATATAAATTCCAAACTACAGATCGTCTCTTGCTTTTCTTCCTCATCTTTGGGGGCCTTGAAGTCAAAGTATCTGGAATAGATGAAGACTCTTGCGTAATTGGATTTTGACTAGGGTTTGGATGAGAAGTTTCATCTGCAGGTTGTCTAATTTCATTTGCTTCACCTTGATTCATTTCCACGAGTGGTCCCCCAATCTGAAACAGAAAAGAAAGTGAGAAAATACTTGAATGTAGGTAGTAAAAAAAGTAGAATTATCATGTAAAACATAACATCTTTTAAGTTATTAATAGATGATATAATAGGCAATTAAAAAAAAATTCATGTAGAATAGCAACTTTGGCATAATACCTAATAAGCATTTTAAAACTAAAAACAAGCCCAATTTAATCCTTTACATAAACTTTCAATTACTACACACACAATGGATCATCAAATATAAACCAGATCTAACAAAAAAAACACACAAAAATATAATTTCAAATAAGCCTCATTAAAAAGAATTGCAGACAGTGCTCCCAATATCACTATTACTCGAACTTCAGTATAAAAATCTACAAAAACAAATAAATGAACCAAGCAAACATACACAATATCAAAACAAAGAAACTGGTTGATTCAGTAACGACCCAAGAGAAAAAACTAAATCCATGCAGATTGTAAATGAAGAATGAAGTTTCTTCGGTTAATCGGTCGGTTCGGTTATACGAATCTTATAACCGTAACCGAATCGAAAAAGTAAAAAAAAATTAATCGCAATAACCAATTTAACCGTAATAACCGAACCGTGATAAAAAAAAATGGGTCGTAACGGTTTGATTAATCAATTAAAATCGATTAATGCACACCCCTAATCAGATGAGTTTTGGCCAGCCGCAGAAACAAGCTAGATCTACAGTTAGTCAGAGTTCAGTGAGAGCTCCACCTAGTAGGACTCCTAGTGGTCAGCAAGGCCAAGCTCGGGATAAAAGATTTACACCATGTGAATCATTTTGGGGAGTACAGATTGGGTACAAAATGTTTCTTTTTGTGCGGAGTAGAGGGCCATATGAAGAGAGATTGCCCTAATGTTAATGATAATAGTGGATAGATTCACTCGAAAGTGGAAGATACTTGGGAGCGTGAGGGAGACATGCAGAATAAATATTCTCACTTGTTTCCACCCTCAAGTATGTGAATTTCGAGGACGAAATTTATTTTAAGAGGGGAGAGTTGTAACACCCCAAATTTATTTTTCCCAATTTTAATTTAATAATTATAGGTGTTGAAAATTTAAGGACTAAATTATTAGGATTGTAAAAGTTAGATTTGAAAATGATAAAACAGACAAGTTTAGGGAGACAATTGATAAATGTCTTATAGTATATATATATATATATATATATATATATATATATATATATATATATAATAATAAAAAAAAAAAACCTAATCACTATTCACATTTTTCACTTCCAACAACCATCTTGCGTAAGAAACAGAGAGAGAGAGAAGAGAAGAAGAAGAGAAGAAAAAAAGAGAGATTTGGCCCCGATCTGTCCGTTTTGGATCCGTTCTCGACTGGGTCTTTTAGGAAATGTGTAGATCTCGACAAGAGGATTACTTTGACGGTGGTTTCATCAGGGGAAACTCCCTATATTCTTAGAAATCTTGGTAAGAAACTTTTAATGGTTTTTCTTGATTTCCCGTTGATCCAGAACTTCGATTGACAAACCGTCAGCGGCATTTGAACCGGGAGGGGGAGACGAATGCTCAACCACCAAAAAATTTTGATTCCGGCTGGCGCATGCCGCTCACATGTGCCTAACGCAATGGCACGTGAGGCCCACACGTGGACTGGACGAGCAGCGCATGGCCCACACGCGCCGGACAATTTATTTACGCCGTCTTCCCGAGTCTTCCTCCATGATTTCCCGACCATTCCGAGTAGTAACGGACCTTCAAATCGTTATATGTTTCGAAACGTAAATAACTTTAAAGTATAATTAGTTTATATGTTTGGAACATATAAATGATTACCTTATGGTTGGAAGTGAATGATGGACTTTATCGGAAAATATAGTCGAGTAAGATTGTGTGCGGGAAATTATTGTGAGCCCAAGATTTGAGATAGTGATTATGTAGGGGTTTTATTGCGAATATCCGGTAACGCAGCGGAAACAGTGGAAAATCAAATTTCTGATTTCAAAACTTTTTCTCGGATTAATAAAATAAACTTATTTATTTCATTGTCCAATATTCAAATTATGAAATAAAACACAATAAATCAAATTTATGTGAATTTACCGAATTGCCCTTATACGTTGTATTTTGTTCATTTTAGTCCGAAATTGTTCGAAACAATTTTGAATGATTCTAAATCATTAATAATATGAATTTAATATGTCCTACATATTGAAAATAAATTGCAACAAAAATTTCACAAATTTTGGCCTAAAGCCGAGAGATACATATGGGGGGTTTGTGCATTTTGCACTTCCATGGTTCAAAACACATCAAGGTAAAATCCAATCAACCCAATATTTTATATGCATCATATAAACACATAAATACACGATATAAATGAAAAGCCCCAAATTTGGAAGTGGTCTTAAACCCTAATTTTTCAATTTCTTCAAATTGGACAAATTAGACCAAATTGGTTAAATCCAATACTTCAATCATGTTTCTTCCATCCAAATCAAGTCTCAACACAATGAAATAACTATAGATCAAATATAGGTCATTTAAGAGTGGGTCAACAACTCTAGATTAGCAACAAGTTTCTCAAACTTTCATAAGAATACTAGTTAACACTTTATAAGCATTCTATGAACTATATACATGCACAACCCTATTACAAAACTTTCATCCACCAAAAACACAAAGAATAAAGAATATAAAAACATAAGAAACTCATAGAATGAAGCCTAGAACTCAAGGAATATTTTCCTCTCTAATAGCAAGGTTTAAAAAAACTTACTAAAAATCCAAGCTTTCTTTGTTTTCTTCTTCTTTTCTCTCAAGCTTCTTTGTTTTATTTTAATGGAGTTTTTGTGTAAAGTGTATTAGGTTATCTCACCAAATGAAAAACAAAACAATTTATACTTGCCAAAATTATGCCTTGGCCGAAAATTTGAAGAAAAATTTGTTTTAATTTCACTTGAATTTCAAGTTACCAACTTGTTAAAAATATCATTACACTTTAAAGATATTTTCAACAAAGTCAACAATGAAACTTAGCCATATATTAATATCATAACTTAAAAATATCTATACTTTAATTAATTTTATCATTTAACAATTAAATAATTAATTAATTAATTAAATACAAATATATGTATAATATTTAGATTAAATATTAAATACATATATTCATTTATGATATTAGTAAAATATCTCAATTTGACTATTAATTAATGTGTATTTGAATTAATCAAGTATTAAATGCAAATACACAAAAATTAAGGAAATGACTATCGGGTCCTTTCACATGTATTTTACGTTTAACCTTTAAATGACTTTATAAATAATCAATATTATTTATTATTGTTGCCTTAGTGCTCTACGAGTATATTTCATTATTGAGACTCTCTAGATTCAGGCATATCTGTCACGAAATCTAATTTCGTGTCCATAATTTATCCACCCGTAAATTATGACGATCACGGATAAACTCGCTGAATCATACAGGTCGAGGTCATGGCAAATGTATAATTCCTCCGTCACAGGTATCCAGATAAATCCCAGAGATATAGATGTAAACGTCAAATCTCTATAGGGATTATCCAGTCGACTATTCTATTAGCAATCTCAAAAAGAACATTTAGAACTAACTTATAAATTGTACCACGGGCCCATGGATTTTATCTGATTTCTAATCATATGGACTACCTATGCTCTGATACACAGAACTGACTGATCATATCTTGATACACACAGGACACCCTGAAGATCTATCTACACCCAACGAACAGGCGGAGGTCTGATCTTAATAGATCGGTGACGTGACTGCCATCTAAGTGTAGAAGATGTCTCATGTGCCCACAGTGGCATCTCAAGTCTAAGAATCACAAGTGCTACTCAACCCGATAAGATTCTTATTGACATTGGTGTACCATCCATTAAGAATCTTCGGTGAGTCGTTCAGTGTTTATCCGCTATAAACACCTACACGTCTATACTAGTCTCCAAGACTTATGGTTCATTGAGAAATCATTGGAATCATATATTCCATTATACGACATGTACCGGTCTCAACGGGTTTACTTTACTGACCAAGTAGTGTAAACCTTGACCAGGAACTATCTAAGAATGACAACGTCATAATACAACTCAATGTCAGTTGCGACGCTTTTGCAACTGCACCATGACTAGTCATTCTAAGGTCATTACGTCTTTACCATATTAAAAGATTCATTATATAATGGAAACTGCATATATTATTCAAAATAATAACGTTTTACAGAAGTATTCAAAAAGAAATACAACCGGGAATTGGCACTCTGAGCACCAACCCCAACAGATTATTGGTTGTAACGGAAGTCTGTATTATAGACCGAACCTTGCCGAAATTTCGTTAGGATTACGAGAGCGACTGAGCCACATTCCTTGAATATTCTTTCATCTATTCTAGTTAGGATTATGATCCTTATTGTAAATTATTTTGTCTCTTTAGGTGATCGTGATACCGTAAGCGAGGACGGTCTTGCTGCATAGTTCCTTACTCTGTAGTCAGCTCACCAGGTGCGTGGATAAACCTGTAACATTGATGTTTTCAAAAATATATAGTATGTATGTTTTCTTAAATGAATTTTTAAGGTAATGCATTAAAGGATTTTGTTTTTAGAAATTTTATATTTTACTATGAAAGTATGGATCGAATATTGGTTATGTCGAAATCATGATTTGTGATATATGAGAATCTTGCATGTTTTGAGATATATGAGCATGTGTTTTAGAAATGATTTTTATGCTAGGATGCACCCCGTGTACTTATATGTGCCAGATTATTTGTCGTGAGACGAGGTCTCATGTTCCAATTTTTGCTCCGGATGCCAGTTATTGTCGTGGGGATGCCCCATGTTGCCAGCTTTGCCGTATTGTCACGAGAGTGTGCATATAGATGAATGGACATCTTTATTTTTACAGATATTCTTGAGTAGAATGAGTTTTATGAGAAATGAGATTTATGATTTCAAGTAAATAATTGATATATGGATTTAATGCTTATGTATTTATATATATTATGAAAGACTTATTCGATCCACCTTTTACTTGTTTATCCACGGTACTAAGCTGTGATCCATTGCACTAAGCGTGAGATTACCCTTTTTTAACATTTCAGGTTTAGCAGATTAGTAGATCATTCTTTTTCATCTGTTGTTTCATTATCATTTCCTGCCAGTAGAGAAAGGTTGTGCCAACAGTAAAGTGTCTTTGTTATGTTTTGAGATTTTAGTTCTAAATATGTCAATTTTTTGAGAGAATTTATTATTTGGTTATAGGCACTGAGCCTTTATTTGATACAAATAGTATTTACATTTTAGCATGAATATTCTTTGAGTTGGATCATGGAGATCCTATTTTTATGATTATATTTTCAGTTTTGATTTTTGTCTTTGTATTTGGAGGATTAGTCCATATTACAGGGGGAAACTTCGTCTGTTTCAAGTCTCCGTCTCACCCCTACCCTACCTAAGGGGACGGGTGTGACATGACCAATGCACTGTTTCGGTATCCGTTACTCTCGGTAACATCATTTTTCGTTGTTTTCGCGTATTTTCACTCCGAAATATTTTCCAATAAATATTTTTCTTAGGCAACTAAATAAACCAACTTATTCTAATTACTCAATAAATAAAAATTTAATTTTTATATGAAAAATCAGATTTATCATTAATTGCCGTGAGACCCATAAACTTTACATTTTGATCATGTTGGTCCTCAAATTGTCAAATACATATTTAAGTGATTCCAGATCAATCCCAAAATGATTTATACATGTCTAATATATGAAAATAAAATTTACAATAAAAATTCCAAATTTTTCTGAAATTGCTGAACAACCCTAATAATTCTAGGATTTACAATTTGGTCCTTTTTAATTCAAAAAAATATCAAGATCAAATCCAATCAATCCCAAATTTAATATACATCATATATACATCAAATTAAATCACATATATGAAAAGTCCCAAATTTGGAAAGTGTTATGAACCCTAATTTTTCAATTTCCACAAATTGATAAATTAAACCAAATTAAACAAACAATTCAATACTTTAATCCAATTCTTTAATTCACCAAACAAGTCTCACCACTTGAAATACTTAAAAATAATTCTAGGTTATTTATGATTGGCTAAAGAACTCTAGAATGGCAACTTTGATTACTAATTAATCAAATAAGCTTAATTAGTCCTAATAATCTTATTAATTAAACATACATGTAAAACACCTCCAACAAGTTTCCAATCACAATAATTCACATAATTAAAGATTAGAGAAAATCCTAAACTACATAATTTGAAGTATATAATTATAGAAATAATTTCTTAGTTGAAGAAAATTGAAAATAACTTACAAAAACTCCAAGTTTCTCTTCACTTTTTCCCTCAATTTTAACTTAGTGAATTTTTTGAAAACCTTGTGTTATCATGAAAAATGAAACAAAATAAATTTATATGTTGTTTTTGAGTTTGTCGTGAGACACACAAACAAAACAACAAGGCTTGCATTTGTTTCACTTCCATTGGTACAAGTTTACTTAATTAAAAGATAACATTTATCTTATATAAAGTAAACTTACAAGTGAATCTATCAAAACATGCCATTTCCTAACATTTAATATAATGAAACAAGAGTATCCACTCTTTCCATGCCATTTAAAAGTTAAAATCATTATTAAAGATATTTCTTATATTAATTAATTTAATTATTTAACAATTAAATAATTAAATATAAATATCTTAAATATATGTATTATATTTACATTAAATATCTCAAATACATATATTAATGATATATGTCAAATATCATAATTTGACAATTAATTCATGTGTATTTAATAATATCAAATATTAAATACAAATACACATTAATTAGGAAATGTCAATTAGGTCCATTCGCATGTATTTTTCGTTTAACGGTTAAACGATTTATAAATAATCTCCATTATTCATAAAGGTTTCCCTAGTGCTCTATGAGTATATTTCATTAGTGAGACTCTCTAGATTCAGTCATATCTATCACAAAATCCAATTTCGTGTCCATAATCACCCACCCGTAAATTCATTGCATACGTATAATTCATTTGTCACTGACATACGGATTATCCCAGAGATATAGATATAAACGTCAAATCTCTATATGTATAATAGTGTCGACGTATCTATTAGCAATCTTCTAAATAATACTCGAAACTCACTTCCAAAGTATACTACAGCCATGGATTTAACAGATTGATAATCATATAATGAATATCTATGCCATGTTCAGAGGACTGGCGGATTCTATCTTGATACACACAGGATATCATGAGCATGAGTCCACACCAAACGAACAGATGGAGGTCTGATCTAAATAAATCGGTGACGTGACTGCCATCTAAGTGTGGAGGATAACTCATATATCCACAGTGGTATTGATGAGTGGTAAAACTATCACTATTTCCCACTCATTTAACTTAATATTTTGTATAGTTTCTTGAGTTTTGTGAATATTTTGATGTGTTTTGTGTTATTTTGTAGATAAATAAAGTTTCAGGACATTCTGGAGGTGATTTGGAGCAAAACTGTGAAATTTTTGGGAAATTTGGCAAAAATGGTATTTTGGTAATTTTGGGCATCCCGACACCGAGAGGTATTTTGTGGTAATTGCACCACCATGCCACATGTCAAAATTCAACGAGCCGTCTTTTTTAGCCACCATGCCACGTGTCGAAAATTCAGCGATCCAAAAAAAATAATAATAAAATAATTAAAAAATAATAATAAAAAAATTGGATTTTTTTGCCTATAAATAGATTTCGAATTTCTAGTTTCAAATGTACCTCAACCTCTGAAATCCTTATAAATAAAAGAGAGTTCTTCTTATTTTCTTCTTATATTCAGTTTTATTTACGCTTGTAGTAGTAATTCTATCCATCTATGAGTGGGTAACTTCTCTATGCTGAGGTAATAAGGTAATACTTTTACTTTTGCTATTTAGATTAATCTCCCTTAAAATATAATATATAAACTATTTAAAACCTGACTTAATAAAGGATACCGCCATTCTGGACGGTTGGTTATTCAATTTAAATTGGTTAAACCTGACTTAATGAGGATACCGCCATACTGGACGGTTGGTTTAAGTTTATATTTCTGTTCCGCCTTATGGCTGGTATATTTGAATTTGACTTAATCAGAATACCGCCATTCTGGACGGTTGGTTTAAAATATCACAAGATTATATATTATTTTATTGGGAGATATCTAAATAGTAAATAGTAGAAGTTAATTCTTTTTACCTTAGCATTTCATTTCATTTCTTTGCAATTTATTATTCTACAATTACTTTTCAGCAATTTCACTTTATGTCTTTTAAGTTTTTATCAGTTTTAGTTATGTGTTGTAACTAAGTTAAATATCTAGGGTTGTGATAAAATCTAATATACCACCAGTTTATAAAGGGTTAGATTATAGTTTGGGTAATTAAAGAATTATTTGTTGAGTCATAATCTTAAAGCCTTTTTATTAACTGGCCATTAATAAAATTGATTAGTTAAACTTAAAATGAACTAGACATAGGGACTTTAAGTTTAAAGACCTTATACTCAGCAACCCACGATCTTCTTTAAGGATAGATAAACATTTAATAGATTTCCTTACAGGATATGAATATACCTGTTGGGCGGGGGTAATCATAATTGGAATTCAAACTTAATGAATCTAGGTAATTTGGTTGACATAGACATATGATTCAATTGAATTAAACTAGGTATTTGTAAATGGCCATCGGAAGAAGCTTTTACATAATTTAATATTCCAGATTAATAAATCAATATTTACCCAACTATGATTTAACTACTTCATCTTTTAATTAATATTGGAAGAATTCACAACCCTAAATAGTTTTAATTCTCATTAATCTACTCTCAATTTCTTTTACTTGTTTTAAATTTAGAATCATCATTATATTTTCAAACAACTTGTTAGATATTAGTAATCACTTGACCTCATAAAATTAATAGAATAGATATTAAGTCATCGTGGGATCGATACTTTTTATACTACTTGAACGATACGTGCTCTTGCGTTATACGTGTGTGGCCGGTCAAGTTTTTGGCGCCGTTGCCGGGGACTTCTTTATCTTTTACTATTAGTTTAGGGGTTATATACGTTATTTGTATCTAATTTTCTTTTTACTTATTGTTTTCGTTTTATTGTTTTCAGGTTATCAGAATCTTAATGAGATGAACCAGAAGCTTTGAACTACGACCGCTTGACCCAGAAATTGAAAGAACCATCAGACAGTTGAGAAGGGAAAGGCGACAAGGCCAAGAAGCAATTGTTAACATGGAACCTGAACCTTTGGAGGTTGCACCACCAATTCCCATTCGAGACAGAACCATTCCGGTGGTTGACAGACTCATTTCATGTATTGTACTTCCTCCCTTACCAGCAAATGCAGGTGACATCAAAACTTGCATTCAGATGATTCAGCAATCAGTACAGTTTGGGGGGAATGCAACTGAAGATCCTAATGCCCACATCAGCAACTTCCTGGAAGTTTACGGTACTTTCAATTACAACCGAGAAGCTGAAGAAGCAATGCGACTGCGTGTTTTTCCATACTCCTTGAAGGACAGAGCTAAAGCTTGGCTACATTCACTTCCAGCTGGTTCCATCACTACTTGGAACTCTTTAGCCACCAAATTTCTTGCAAAGTACTTTCCACCAGCCAGAACTGGAAAGTTGAGGAATGACATCACATCCTTTGTACAACAAGAATCAGAAACTCTCAACGAAGCTTGGGAAAGGTACAAAGATTTGCTCAGGAAATGTCCTCACCATGAGATTCCAAAATGGCTTCAAGTCCAAACATTCTATAATGGACTTTCTGGAATAATGAGAACCACAATTGATGCTGCTGCTGGAGGAGCATTGATGGCAAAATGAGAAGAACAAGCCTGGGACCTAATCGAAGAAATGGCCAACAACAATTCATTGTGGCCAACAGAAAGGAGCATGATTCAACGAATTGCTGGAATTTATGAAGTTGGAGCCAATTCAGCAGTCAGTACCAAACTAGATCAAATATGCAAATTCATGGAGACTCTCGGTATGCAACCAACATTGGAACCACAAATTCACCATATGGAGAAGCACCAGAACAAAATCAACATGAAGAATGGTGAATTATGTCAACAATTTCAACAGACAGGGGAACAATCCATATTCCAACACCTACAATCCAGGGTGGAGGAATCATCCTAATTTCTCATGGAGCAACAATTCAGGGCAAAAGAACTATCCACCACCTGGATTCCAGCAACAGAACAAAAGCCAGGAGTTTGAAAAAGACCCAGAAATGAAAGATTGGCTTGCAGAGATGTTCAAAAAGCAACAAGCAGCATATGATGCTATGTTTCAAAGCCAATCTGCTTCCATCAAAGCACTGGAGAATCAAATTGGACAACTAGCCAATGCTCAGAGTTACAGACCACCAGAAAATCTTCCCAGGAATACATAACCAAATCCAAGGAACCGAGGGAAGGAGCAATGTCAAGCTATCACTTTGAAAAGTGGTACTGAAATCAACAAAGATGTTGGAATCAAAGTAACCATCGAAGATGTTCCAAAAGAAGCAGAGAAACATATGGAGGAGAAAGAAACAGATGAAAAAGAAGCTAAGGAAAAAGAACAGATCACTCCACCTCCACCTTTTCCTCAGCGTCTTCAGAAAAGCAAACTGGACAAGCAGTTTGCTCGATTCTTGGAGGTTTTCAAAAAGTTGCACATCAACATCCCATTTGCAGAAGCTTTGGAAAAATGCCCAGTTATACTAAATTCATGAAAGACATTCTTTCACGAAAACGAAGATTGGGAGATTATGAGACAGTAGCATTATCAGAAGAATGCAGCGCCATCATTCAGAGAAAACTTCCCCAAAGTTGAAGGATCCTGGAAGTTTCACCATTCCTTGCATCATAGGAGAACATAACTTCGGTAAGGCTTTATGTGATTTAGGTGCAAGTGTTAATTTAATGCCTTTTTCTATTTACAGGAAACTGCAAATTGGAGAAGCAATGCCTACTCTCCGTTTCACTGCAACTTGCTGATTGAACGCTCGCATTTCCAGGAGGAGTTGTTGAAGACGTGCTGGTCAAAGTTGATAAACTCATTCTCCCAGCAGACTTCATTATCCTTGACATGGATGAAGACAAAGATGTTCCAATCATCCTTAGGAGACCATTCTTAGCAACAGGTCGAACTGTGATTGATGTACAAAAAGGAGAACTGACCATGAAAGTTCAGGACCAAAAAGTTACATTCAATGTTTTCAAAGCCATGAAATTCCCGAGTGAAGAAAAAGAGGAAGAATGTTTCAGAATTGATGTTATTGATAGTATCATTCATGATACTGATACAGTTCCTACGGACAAACTTGAAGCTTGCATCACCAACATGACTGAAACTGAGTTAGATGCTGAAATTCTGGAATGTATCAACTATCTTGACAAGCCTTTTCATTTCAAAGTGACACAACCAATTGAAAGTTTGGAACTACCGAAGAAAGACCAAATCAAGCCTTCGATTGAAAAACCACCACAGTTGGAGCTGAAGTTACTTCCGAGTCATCTCAGGTATGCATTTCTTGGAAAATCTTCTGAATTACATGTTATTATTTCATCTTCTCTAACATTGGAGCAGGAAGAAAAGTTATTAAGAGTATTACGAGAGCACAAGAAAGCCATAGGCTGGACTATAGCAGACATTCGAGGCATTAGTCCATCATTCTGCATGCACAAGATCCTGATGAACGATGAGTATAAACCCACAGTAGAACATCAACGGAGACTCAATCCAATCATGAAGGAAGTTGTGAAGAAAGAAATCATCAAATGGTTGGATGCTGGCATCATTTACCCATCTCAGACAGACAGTAGTGGGGTAAGTCCTATGCAATGTGTACCAAAGAAAGGAGGAATTACTGTGGTTACCAATGAAAAGAATGAGCTAATCCCAACAAGAACTGTGACTGGATGGAGAGTATGTATGGACTACAGGAAGCTGAACAAAGCCACAAGGAAATATCATTTTCCGCTACCATTCATTGATCAGATGCTAGACAAATTGGCAGGACATGAGTTTTACTGTTTTCTGGATGGATATTCAGGATACAATCAGATTGCCATTGCCCCAGAAGATCAGGAGAAAACCACATTTACATGTCCCTATGGTACTTTTTCTTTCCGCATGATGCCATTTGGATTATGTAATGCTCCTGCCACATTTCAGCGTTGCATGATGGCTATCTTTTCAGACATGCTGGAGCAAGTATGGAGGTTTTTATGGATGACTTTTCTGTATTTGGAGATTCTTTTGATCATTGTTTGTAAATCTTGAACAGGTATTACAAAGGTGTGAAGATACAAATCTGATACTCAATTGGGAGAAATGCCACTTTATGGTGCAGGAAGGCATAGTTCTTGGACACCGGATCTCACAAAAGGGAATTGAGGTAGACAAAGCAAAGATCGAGACAATTGAAAAACTACCTCCACCAACATCAGTCAAAGAATTCGGAGTTTTCTTGGACATGCAGGTTTTTACAGGAGATTTATCAAAGACTTTTCCAAAATTGCAAAACCTCTTTGCAATCTTCTGGAAAAAGATGTGTCATTCAACTTCACCAAAGAATGCCAGGAAGCTTTTGAGATCTTAAAACGAAGTTGGTCTCTGCCCCCATCATAGTAGCACCATATTGGACCCTTCCATTTGAGGTAATGTGTGATGCTAGTGATTTTGCTGTAGGTGCAGTTTTTGGACAACGCAAAGTAAAGATATTCCACACCATTTACTACTCCAGCAGAACTTTGAATGAAGCTCAACTTAACTACATAACCACTGAAAAGAAGTTACTTGCAGTTGTGTTCGCTTTTGACAAATTCCGCTCTTATCTGTTGGGTCCCAAAGTGGTGGTCTACACGGATCATTCAGCAATCAAATACTTGATTTTGAAGAAAGATGCCAAACCCAGATTGATCCGTTGGATACTTCTTCTGCAAGAATTCGATGTGGAGATCAGAGACAGGAAAGGAACAGAAAACCAAGTGGCAGATCATCTATCAAGACTTGAGAATGGAGAAACACTGGCAAAGATCTAACAATCAAAGAAACTTTTCCAGATGAACAGCTGTTTGCCATAAAACAGCGGGAAATCCCTTGGTATGCTGACTATGTTAACTATATAGTCAGGAAAATGGCCGTTAGAATGGACAACTCAGCAACGGAAGAAATTCTTCAAAGAAGTTAAACATTATGTTTGGGATGAGCCGTACCTGTTCAAACGATGTGCTGATCAATTACTGAGACGATGTGTTCCACAGGAAGAAGTCAAAAGTGTTTTGCAGCACTGTCATTCATCATCATACGGCGGACATTTCAGTGGAAATAAAACTGCAGCTAAAGTCCTTCAATCAGGTTTGTTCTGGCCCACTCTTTTTAAAGATGCTCATTTGTTTGTTCTTCAATGTGACAGATGTCAGAGAATGGGAAATATTTCGAGGAGAAATGAAGGACCGTTGCAAAATATTCTGGAAGTGGAGATATTCGATGTCTGGGGAATTGATTTCATGGGACCATTTGTTCCATCATTCGGAAACCTGTACATCTTGGTTGCTGTAGACTACGTCTCAAAATGGGTTGAAGCAATTGCACTACCATCCAATGATTCAAAAGTGGTGATCAAATTCTTGAAAAAGAATATTTTCACTCGGTTCGGAACACCTCGTGCAATCATCAGTGATGGTGGCTCTCATTTCTGCAACATATATTTTGATGCACTCCTATCCAAATACGGAGTTACTCACAAAGTTGCCACAGCCTACCATCTACAGTCAAATGGGCAAGTTGAAGTTTCAAATAGAGAAATCAAAAGAATCTTGGAGAGAACCGTTGGATCAACAAGGAGGGATTGGTCAACAAAACTAAATGATGCATTATGGGCCTACCGGACAGCTTACAAGACACCCATTGGTATGTCCCCATATCGATTGGTGTTTGGGAAAGCATGTCATCTGCCAGTTGAGCTTGAACATAAGGCGTACTGGGCACTGAAGAAGTTGAATCTTGATCCACAAGCTGCAGGAAAGAAAAGACTTCACCAACTTAATGAATTGGAGGAATTTCGCCTACAAGCTTATGAGAATGCCAAATTGTACAAGGAAAAGACCAAGAAATGGCATGACCTAAAAATAGTGCACAGACAGTTGAAACCAAGGCAACAGGTGTTGTTGTATAACTCGAGGTTAAAACTTTTCCCTGGAAAGTTGAAATCAAGGTGGTCAGGTTCATTTGTGATCACTCAGGTTTTACCATATGGAGCTGTTGAGTTACTAGATCCCAACACCAATAAAACATTCAAAGTTAATAGTCAGCGTGTCAAGCACTATTGGGGAGAACCGTTGCAGTGACAAAAAGAAAGTGTCACACTTTCAGATCCAGCATAAAGTTCAGGCAGTCACGTCTAGCTGACGACTTAAAACTTAGCGCTCGCAGGGAGGCAACCCATGCAATTTGTGTATAAATTGTGATTTGATATAATTTAATTTTGTGTGTTTAGTTTTTGCAGATTAAGACATTTCAAGATGGAAGAAGCTCTCGCAAGTCTTCACAAGCAATTTCCTTCTCTCCCTCAAAAATCTCTGATGAAAGTTTACAAAGCTCGCTTGGAACGAATGAGACTACTGATGATCAAAGGTATTCCTACTGATATTCGTTGGGTAATTGAAGCACGGGTCAGATTGGCAGGTGAGTCTTCTGACTCTTTTAGTTCACATATGTCTGGTTTTGGAAGAAGCACCTATGCAAAGAAACGTAGAGCTAAGCAAATGGGTGTTTGTTACAAATGTGCGCGTTGGAATTGCAATACTCGTTGTCGTTCTTTAGGAATGGTGTCTGATAATCGTGAAGATAAAATTAAATTCATTAGGGATGGCTTGAGTAAGGAGTCTGTAGATGATATATCTTCGACTCTTGAGACGCATCCCAGTGGATATGTTCATATAGCCATTCACAAATTACACACACAATTCCAAAAAGAAATACAACAGTTAAGTCTTGGGAATCTGACTCATAAAAAAACCATGTTTGCCAATTTATAAGAAAATTGGATGGGAAGCTTGTTCCTGACGCATAGATGTCAATCAAGCCGCTACTTTTCTTGTACATATTATATCTCTTTGTCTTTTTCTAGTAATTGATTTGTTTTGTTGTTTTCTCCGACAGGATCCAGACCGCTTTGACTATCACGATTTATTTTACTATTTTGCTACTAATCGTCATTTGGAAGATACTTGTGCTATTTTTACTCACCCTTTTCAGGTACTATAAATTCAACTCATCATTGCACTTTTGAAGACATCCATGGTAAAACATGGAAGCCACTTCAAGAAGACGAGTTGAAAACATTTGTGTGTTTTGCGGTAGTAGTGTTGGTACTAAACCACAATACATAGAAGCAGCAAAAGAATTGGGTCGAGTCTTAGCTGCAAGGAATATGCACTTAGTTTATGACGGAGGCAATCTTGGACTAATGGGGATCGTTTCAAAGGCCGTACAAGAAGGAGGCAGTCACGTTTTGGGAATCATCCCAAAACCCTTGGCAGAGGCAAATCTTATTGGATCATCAAACGGAGAGGAACTGATCGTGCCAGGTATGTCTGAATGACTGGTAGAAATGATTAACCGTTCTGATGCTTTTATTACTTTGCCAGGTGGCTTGGGTACATTGGAGGAAATTTTTATAGTACTATCTTGGGCGAACTTGAACATACACCAGAAACCGCTTGGACTGCTCAACGTTGATGGATTTTATGATTTTCTTTGTGTGTTTCTTGCTGATGCCCGGAGAAATGGGTTTGTGTAAAAACCTATGAAAGAACTCCTTTTTACTGCCAGGTCTGCTCCGGATCTAATAGACCAACTCATAGCCTATGAACCACAAGTTGACCCTATCATTTCAAAGATAATTGGTCCGAGGACGATCGTGGTAAGAGGCGTCGTGTTAATCTGGATCTTAACCTTTAATTTCCTGTAGAATTTCAGCTAACCAGGTATTATCTTCTAAACTATTCTTCTATAGTATCTTGTTTATAGTTTGTGTTATTTTTAGTCCAAAATTTTTCGAAAAATACAAAAAAAATTGAAAATTTTTCAAAAATTACAAAAATATTTTGCATTTTTATCAAAGGCATAGTTAAAGCTAGGTGATGGTTTGGTGTCTTCCTTCACTCACTACCTTTCTATAAGGAAAAGCTGTAAAGGCACCTAGATAATCATTCACCCGTAACTTGTTGTGATAGACTAGTTTGGAGGACTTGTTGTTTATTCCTGACACCAAGCGATAAGAGCCTAAGGGGCTTGGGTATTTAAGTGAGCCTCGCTCCACCCTCCCTCTGGGGAATCTACAACGGGAAGTCCATTCGACAGTTAGTCATACACCATGACCAGTAAAAATTATTTCTTTATGGTTTTGTTTTTATGTTGACAAAAAAGGTGAAATTGGTAAGAAATAGCTGTGTAAGGAATTCTCACTCCCGATACGTATTTCAAAACCAATTTTTTCGAAACAAGTTAATTTTTGTTTATTTCCTTTTGAATTATTTAATTTGTAAATTCTCCTTAAAATTGACTAAAATGGATCTTCATATACTTAGTTGGCAGATATTATCAACATACATGGTAACATACGGACATGGGATAAAATTGAAAAGATTGTAATATTCAGTGCTATAGTTTAATTGGAGAAGCATCTCAAAAAGTGATGGAATAAAAAAAATACATCTGAGATCCGAGTTATTAAGTCTGTAAGGGTATTTTAATATCTAGTGCCCTAAAACCAACTGGTTTGGGAGTCATTAGCCAAAAGCTCGTTACATGGATCAAAAATGATGAAAAATTTATATATATGTATATATATCTGAAGTCTGAGTAATTAAGTCCGTTGGGGTGTCTTAACACCTGATGCCCTAAAGCCAACTGGTTTGGGAGTCACCGACCTAAAGCTCGCTACATAGATGGAATATATTGTAAAAAAATTCAGAAAATTTATTCCATTACTACAAAAGATGTGAATTCTGATAAAACTTTAGGACAAAAATATTACTCTCTTATCAACTGCACTTATGACTGTTGTGGGCAAAAATGAGTTAAATAATACTTTGTTAGCTATATATATGAAGAAATGGTAAAAATAATCGGAGAATTTACTTATTCAGTAATTTAAAATGAAACAAAACAACTAGTAACTTGGAGTAGAAGTTTCATCTGATTAGTCACTAACTTCTTTATTCTCTTTTCTCTTGTCTTTTTGCTTTTGTGTGCATTAGTTTCACTACATTTTTACTTTTGTAAAATGTTTGTGGGTATCATTGCTGTAAACCCTCACGAGACTACAACTCGTCCACTAGGGACACCTATGGATTTAAAGGCATGTTGCATATGCTAAATGCAATCGTGATCCCTACGAAAGTGGCTTAGTTAAAATTTTATTATGTTATTTTATTTTGCTCGAGGACTAGCAAAATGTTAGGTTTGGGGGTGTGATGAGTAGTAAAACTATCACTATTTCCCACTCATTTAACTTAATATTTTGTATAGTTTCTTGAGTTTTGTGAATATTTTGATGTGTTTTGTGTTATTTTGTAGATAAATAAAGTTTCAGGACATTCTGGAGGTGATTTGGAGCAAAACTGTGAAATTTGGTGAAATTTGGCAAAAATGGTATTTTGGTAATTTTGGGCATCCCGACACCGAGGGTATTTTGGTAATTGCACCACCATGCCACATGTCAAAAATTCAACGAGCCGTCTTTTTTAGCCACCATGCCACGTGTCGAAAATTCAGCGATCCAAAAAAAATAATAATAAAATAATTAAAAAATAATAATAAAAAAATTGGATTTTTTTGCCTATAAATAGATTTCGAATTTCTAGTTTCAAATGTACCTCATCCTCTGAAATCCTTATAAATAAAAGAGAGTTCTTCTTATTTTCTTCTTATATTCAGTTTTATTTACGCTTTGTAGTAGTAATTCTATCCATCTATGAGTGGGTAACTTCTCTATGCTGAGGTAATAAGGTAATACTTTTACTTTTTCTATTTAGATTAATCTCCCTTAAAATATAATATATAAACTATTTAAAACCTGACTTAATAAAGGATACCGCCATTCTGGACGGTTGGTTATTCAATTTAAATTGGTTAAACCTGACTTAATGAGGATACCGCCATTCTGGACGGTTGGTTTAAAATATCACAAGATTATATATTATTTTATTAGGAGATATCTAAATAGTAAATAGTAGAAGTTAATTCTTTTTACCTTAGCATTTCATTTCATTTCTTTGCAATTTATTATTCTACTTTTCAGCAATTTCACTTTATGTCTTTTAAGTTTTTAAAAGTTTTAGTTATGTGTTGTAACTAAGTTAAATATCTAGGGTTGCGATAAAATCTAATATCACCAGTTTATAAAGGGTTAGATTATAGTTTGGGTAATTAAAGAATTATTTGTTGAGTCATAATCTTAAAGCCTTTTTATTAACTGGCCATTAATAAAATTGATTAGTTAAACTTAAAATGAACTAGACATAGGGACTTTAAGTTTAAAGACCTTATACTCAACAACCCACGATCTTCTTTAAGGATAGATAAACCTTTAATAGATTTCCTTACAGGATAGGAATATACCTGTTGGGCGGGGGTAATCATAATTGGAATTCAAACTTAATGAATCTAGGTAATTTGGTTGACATAGACATATGATTCAATTGAATTAAACTAGGTATTTGTAAATGACCATCGGAAAAAGCTTTTACATAATTTAATAATCCAGATTAATAAATCAATATTTACCCAACTATGATTTAACTACTTCATCTTTTAATTAATATTGGAAGAATTCACAACCCTAGATAGTTTTAATTCTCATTAATCTACTCTCAAATTTCTTTTACTTGTTTTAAATTTAGAATCATCATTATCTTTTCAAACAACTTGTTAGATATTAGTAATCACTTGACCTCATAAAATTAATAGAATAGATATTAAGTCCTCGTGGGATCGATACTTTTTATACTACTTGAACGATACGTGCGCTTGCGTTATACGTGTGTGATTACGCCGGTCAGGTATCTCAAGTTAAAGAATCAATATGCTACTCAACCCAAGAATATTCTTTTTGATTTTTAGTTTTTTTTTTATTTATTTTATTTTATTTTTGTCTCTCGTATTATTTGTGTTGAAGTGCATGTCTAGACTTAGGGATCGGTTGGGTAGATTTGCTAGAATCGAAAAGGAAGATTCAGAGTCATACTCGGAATCAGACTCAAACTCTAACCATATATTTGAAAATATTTTTGCCACACGCTCCACATCTAGCGCACACACTATGAGTGAATAAGAGAGACCATCTGTGAGGACTCTTGAAGAGTACCTCCACCCCACTCGCACAGCTACACCATCGTGAATAATATTTCCTCCTAATGCACCACAGATAGACTTTAAACCTGGGATGATACAGTATCTCCCAACCTTCCATGGTTTGGAGAAAGAGAATCCTTATGTGCACATTAGAGAGTTTGAAGAGGTCGTAGCAACCTTCCATGACCGATTTGGAACCACTGACACAACTAGACTTAAGTTCTTCCATTTTTCCCTTAAGGATAGAGCTAAAAGCTGGTTGTATTCTCTCAGACCTCGGTCAATATGATCATGGGGTGAGATGACACAGACGTTCTTTAATAAATATTTCCCATATCATAAGATGAATGCCTTGAAAAGACAAATCTCTATCTTCTCCCAGAGAGACAGTGAAACCCTTTATCAAACGTGGGAGAGGTATAAGGAGATGATAGCTAGTTATTTTTATGATTGTCTAACCCTTAGAGAGTGCCAATTCATGGAGACAATGTGCAATGGTGAGTTTATAAGAAAGGACCATGATGAGGCATTCGAGTACTTAGATGACTTATCCAAGAAATCCCACATTTGGACTGGACCTAATGCCATAGATAGCATTGATAAGACACACTCTACCCCTTCTGGCAGAAGCATACACCACTTCAGGGAAGAGGATAGTCTTAGGGCACATGTTGAGCTATTGATTAGAGATTTAGGACCATTAAAATGTAGAGATAGCAAGACTATACATGCAGTCGCCCACCTAGAACCCCAAGAGTGCCCGGTATATAGTCAGATGAGGGAGACATACGAGGAACAGTATAACACCTTAGGGATGTACAATAAGCCATACACACCCTATTCGGACACTTACAATCCTAGTTGGCGGAACCACCCCAATTTGAGTTGGAAACAAAAGTCTCAGCAGCCGAGTCAGACACCACCACCTAGAGGCTATAGTGCTCCTCAATTTCCCACACTTGTCGCCCCTAGAAATTCTTTAGAAGACATTATGCATGCATTTATAGAGGCCCAGAGTAAAACCAATCAAAGGTTTGAGTCGTTGATAGCTTAGGTTGTTAAGGATAATAAGGAAATTAAGAGTCAAGTCTCTAAATTGACTAATGTCCTGAGTGTGCAAGAATAAGGAAAATTTCCATCTCAAACTCAACCAAATCCACAAGGCTAAAATATGGCATGTTGGACAATTATGACCCATAGCATCACTATTTGCACAGAACATTGTGTTGTTGTACAAATTAACTATGTGACAAAGGAAATTGCTCTTTTATCATTTATAATTGGATTACCGAGATAAATAAATGATAAAAGTCCATATGATTAGTTCCGGATTAATAAGATATGAGACAATATTAATCCATTAAGGTTTAATCATTAAATATCCCTAGTCGTAGTATTATCGAGATTGGACATCGATAATGAAGAATAGGCTATATTACACTTGTGCGTGTTACGGAAGCGTAACGACATAGTTCTCGTATATTTGGGTATTGGATACTACTGCAAGTGTAATAGGAGGTTTTATTTACCGATGGTACGAAAACAGGTTCACTCTGGATAGACCCCTCAGAATCTCATTGGTAGTATAACTATATGTCTATGGGAATCTGAATCAGGGTAGGTTTATTTGGTCTTAACCTGAGACTTGCATCGCTAATACTTGCGATAATCAATATACTTTGGTTTTGGTCGTCCGGGGCTTTAACAGGTTCTGTGTACACCTCTTCTGGGTATATTGAGAATCGTAGTGTATTGGGTGTGATGTCAAGATGGAAGTATCACTTCAGTCATATGGAGATGATGATCACGTAGAATAAGGAACCGGTACTCTTGTATGCTGTAGCTATCGGGATAATATGACTAGGTCATGTTTATCCGATTATAGAGACTAGTTACCAGAGATCTGATATGTGCTTCGTACGGGGAAGACACAATTCCAGCCCCAGGCCTAGCATGTGACATCTGATACTGGATCGTAATACGTAATACTACGTATACTACGCTTGACAAAGATTACATATTCATTTACATAATATTTCTGGAGAATTGGGTAGGCACAGTGCTTTGCTAGAAGCCAACCATGTCTTCTAAATTGGTAAGGACGTGGTACTAGGTACGCACGTATTCGGATAGTCCGATAACCGTATTTACTGCCAACATATCCAGGAATCTCTTGGGTCGTTTCCCGAAGATTCACCGTTGAGATTTGACTCGAGCAGAAAATTAATATGGGATTAATTATGAAAGAGAAAATTAATCTGGGATTAATTACGGCAATAATTATTCTGGGAATTAATTATCAAAAGAGAGAATTAATCTGGGATTAATTGCGTCGAGAATTTATCTGGGATTAAATTCGTCGAGAAGAGAGAACTCGATTAATTTGGAATTAATCGGTAAAGTAAATTTAATAGTTAAATTAGATTTTACTATTTAATTTATTTAATTGGGCTAAAATAATATATTAGATATGTTAATCGAAATTAGATTTCAATGCGGAATTAAAATTGGATTTTAATTCAAGCGAACGAATTAATTTAGAATTAATTCACGAGCGACTTCCGTAATGATTTTGCTAGGCATTATTATTTAATTAAATTGGATTTAATTACGTAGCGACGGAAAATTCGTTTATTCGGAATAAACGAAACCGAGCCCGAAGTGTGTTGTGCGAACCACTTGAATTTTGAATTTAAAGTGGGTCCCACCAACTTACATCAATGTCACTTTTTGGTGATGGATGTCTAGTCACCTTAAAGGTGATGGTGGTAGTTGGCTATAGTGAATGGTTTTCATAAAACCATTTGCTTTTATCCAAGATGGTTTTGGAAACCATATAAAACACACAATTGTTTTATGAAACAACAACTATTCACTCTCTCCTTTTTTTCTCTCATTTGGCCGAAACCTTCAAGCCATGGAAAGGAAAATTTTCTTTCAAAATTTTGTTCATGCTAGCACATAAAGGAGTGGATCAAGGTGATAGGGAAACTCACCCAAGGGTTTATAACTTTGTTCAAAGCTTGGAGCTTCCATGGAAATGCATAAAAAGTCTTGAAACTCATCCGATCAAAGTAAGTTTTTTCCGCAACTCTCTTTGATTATTCGCACTTTAATCATACTTAGTGATCTTGTGGCATGTCTTGGAGACTAACAATGGTATCTAGAGCCATCCTAAGCTTGATTTGGAATTCTAAGGTTTATGGACTTTATTTGGGGTTTTTGTGTTTAGAACATAATTTCTGCAAATTGATGATTTGGTTGAGCTTATATGATGTTGAATTGGATTTGTGCATTGTTGGATTTGTGAAATATTGATTAGATCAAAAATCCCCAAATCCTATAGGTTGACCGAATATATACCCTAGATAAGCTCATGGGAATTTTTGAAATTTGACATATTGGATGTGTTGTTGGCATGAAATGTATATTGGATGTTGGTTTAATTGGATTGGAATCAAATTGCATAATTATTTCTTGTCAAAATCGTGAGCATGAAGCATGTTATAATGAATTGTTTTGCTTCAATTTATGTTGGACATGAATTGGAATTAAAGAGCATAATTAATTGGATTAATTAAATATTTTGGAAACATTAGATTAGTTAATTAATTGTGTTAATTACACTTGAATTGAATTAATTTGTAATTTAGAATAATAAGTTAATTTAATTTGTTGTAATTGGGATTAATGGGCTTGGTTGGGCCAAGTTTGGTTTAGGATAATTGGTTGGATCCAATTGGGCCTAAAACCATTTCCATAAAGTCCAAATCTGTCAATTCGGCCTTTAAATAATTTAATTGGGCCTAATGGGCCTAAATTGATTTTTGGCATAGGGTGATTCCTAATTAGGCCTTGGCATCTTGGGTTTGACCCATAATTGCCAAAGCCCATGCCTAAACAATTAATTGAAAGCTCATTGGACTTTAATTGAATAGTATCGGATACTAATTGGGCCTTTAAGACCCATAAAGATTGGATTTGGAATCCAAGCCTAAAAGTCACTTTTAAAAGTGTAATTATTTAATTTGGAATTAAATATGAATTAGTATTGAATATAATTTAAATTGGATTTAAAATTATAGTTCGATATAGTTCAAGAATACGTACTTTGAGTATTTATTCTTAAATGAGTTGGACTCGCGCAAATCAAATCGTTGTTTGAACATTTGATGGTCATTAATCAAAGATTAATTAATTGGATTAGATTGATTGATAACATGTTATGTGTGAATACTTGGATGTATGTATGAATAATGTATATCGGATGGATATTAGAAGGGTGAGGGCAATTTTGGAAATTGTTGTAATAAATTTAGAATTTATTAAATTGGACCTGCGTGTCTAGCCTATTACCTCTTTTCTCATTGTATTTCTCTTCTCACATATTCCCCTCAATACAAATGAGGTTTCTTTAGAAGTGTTATGTAATCGGGTAGAAGTAAGAATAGTGCTAGCGGGAGAGAGGAAAGTGAGAGATTTGTTCTAGGAACAAATTGTGTTATATATCCATCTGCATATCATTATTAATTTATTTATCGCGCCTTATTATGATTTTAGAATGCATGCTTAAGGGTGTATGATGAGACCTAATCAAAGATAATTAATTGGTTTCCAATTTCGCGAAAAACCCTCAACAAATATTAAGCGATTTCCTTCCATTGAATGATTCTCTCTCAAGATCCAAGATTGGCACTGGTTTGTTGGCCAAAGTCAAGACCTTTGTCCATCTCGGATGTGTTTGAATCATGAAGGTTTTGTTCCATATCGCATGTCTTATCCAAGTTGTGATTTGTTGGCCAAAGTCAAGATCACTTCTTGTCCATCGACATCGATTACGAAGCTTTCCAAAGTCAATGGGTCACGCTTAACTAGAATCATTAAGCTTGTTGTGCCAAAGCCAAGGCTTAATTGATTTAGAGGAAAAAGGTTAGGCAATATATTGGATATATTGGCATATATCAGATATATGTTTCAGACTTAGATCTACCTAGTTAAGTTTCATACAATTCCTACTGGATCTAGGAATTGGATGGGATCCAATTGATCTTAGAAGATCTACCTAGTTAAGTTTCATACAATTTGTTGGCCAAAGTCAAGATTGTGTTATTTAACGGGATCCTAGCCCACTAGGAAACTAGGTTTCCCGAGTACTCCACAGAGGGTTAGAGGCTCGCCGAAAAATAGTGGGAGGCAAGTACTAAATTTGCAATTTCGTTTAGATACTTGCCAATACAGGCTCATTTCATTTTTCGTCATTATTTAAATAAATATATTAGTTGGACTAATATTTAATTGTTGTCTTAAATTAAACAGTTGGACTGTATTCAAACTACTTCATTTATAGTTGATTATATAATTGGATTATAGTAATCAATATATTTGGATTTAACCAATCAAGTAGTAGTTGATTATATAATTAGACTATAGTAATCATTATATTTGATTGTACCCGAAATCGTTGATTGGATAGTTGGACTATTGGAATCAAGATAACTGAAAGATTAGCGTTTAGAACATAATCCTAGGTGAAAATGTCTTTAAACGGCTTTAATTTTCAAATTGGGAATAAAACCTCAAGATAGTCCTGGGAACCAAGAAGTTACTTTATTTGATAGAGTGACGTCTCGGGCCTAAGCCCGGAGTTGAGCAAATAGTAGAACATGATCTTTGGAAGATTCATGTGATGATAACTTTAGTGTTCAATCTGTTATGCTTGCTGCAAAGACTCTTTAATTTCTTCGTCAGAACTAAGGATTAGATCCTTATAGTATGATATTGAAATTGAAGGATCTTCATATATCTATCCTTAGATCTTAGAAGTACTAATTGCAATAGAAAACTCTTGGAGAGTTAATGGCTATGCTCAAGAAGACAAAGCCAGAGTTTGCAAAAGGGCAAGAAAGCGCAAGGCGCATCTTACTTCAATATCCCAGAAGGCCAAGGCTTGGCCGAAGGCTTCTGGGGTGTGGAAAAGGGCAAAGGTAAAAATCAAATAATGTAAGCGTGATTGCCGTATGGACAAGGCAGATATGAAGGAAGTGAAGATGGGCAAGGCTCCGGCTTTAGGTATATTTATTATAAACATGTCCACTGCTGGTTTTAAAATTGGATTTTAGATACTGGATGTGGTACATAAATATATGTACTGATGTGCGGGATCTGCTGATAAGCAGAAGACCGGCTTCAGATGAGATTGACCTGCGAGTCGGAAACGGGACGAGAGTCGCTGTTTTAATCGTAGAAACCTAAGTTTTGGAACTGCCCTTTAGGCATGTACTTAAATTAGGAAACTGTTAAAATATACCTAGTTTGACTAGAAACATTATCTCAATATCTAAGTTTAACCTGTTGCGGGTATACCTTTATATTCGAGAACACTAAGTGTTTTGTTTATAAAGATGATATTGAGATAAACACATTAGATGTAAATAACAATATTTATATTTTGAATATAAATAAATCTCAAACATATAACATGACAAACAAATAGCTCAAACTGAATTAATCAGAAGAGACTTATTTGTGGCATTGTTGTCTGGGACACATTAATAAGACTCGTATATCCACACTTTCGAAGATTGGGTACTAGGATGGATTTGATTCTAATCAAATAATGTCTACGAATCTAGTTTATTAGACAAAGTGCCTAAAACACATTTCACTTGGTAAAAGTGCAAGTGCCACCGATCTGTTAGCCCGCGTTCATAGTGACGTCAGTGGGCCCATGTTTAGCTAGGCTAGAGGTGGATATGAATACTTTGTAACCTTTATGGATGTGGCATCGCGTTACGATTATGTGTATCTTATGAAACACAAGTCAGAAACTTTTGAGTAATTCAAAGAGTTTCGACACGAAGTATAAAAACAAATCGGCAAAAGTATTAAGACATTACGGTTGGACCGTAGTGGAAAATACTTAAGCAATAAGTTTCTCAATTACTTGAAAGAGTATAGTATTCTTTCAATGTGGACTCTTCACGGAACACCTCAATTTGACGGTGTGTCCGAACAGAGAAACCAAATTTTGTTGGACATGATAAGGTTAATGATGAGTCGCTTTGAGCTACCATTTTCCTTCTAAGGATATACATTAAACAGTGAAATACTTATTTTGAATAAGGTTCCATGAAAATCTGTTAGACAGACTTTATATTAGATATGAACAGGAAAGAAACTGGGTTTCTCATTCCTGAAGATTTGGGTATGATGGGCATATGTTTGGATGATATCAAACTAGAACCCAAATCGGATAAGTGCCTAATTTGTGGGTTATCCTAGGGAAACCAAAGTATAGTACTTATACAACTCACAAGAGAACAATGTAATTGTTGCTCTCCATGCGGTTTTCCTAAGAGGAATGCCTATATGCAGTGGTAAGTGGGAGAAAAGTAAAACTCGATGAAAATCGAAGTAATACTGTTCAAGGCACTAATTCCTGAACGGAACACAAACAATTCATCATGGATGAAACTGTACCACATTCTTCGAATACACAAGAACCACGTAAGTCGGAGAGAGTCAGAAAACAACCTGGGGGTATGGGTTTCTGATCTCACCTCATGTAGATGTCAATCTTATTGAGGAAGACGAACCGACTACGTATGAGGAAGTGATACAAGGTATCGACTCCTATCATGGCAAAGTGTCATGAAATCCTAAATGGATTCCATATATACCAACCAAGTTTAGACACTGGTTGATGTACCGAAAGGAATTGTGCCTATTGGTACTACATGAGTCTTCAAGGAAGACAAATATGGATGGCAACATACAAACGTAAAAAGCTAGGCTTGTAGCGAAAAGGTATCGCTATCAACATTGTGTTGATTACGAAGAAACCTTTTACCTGTTGCCATGATTAAAATCCATTTAGATAATGCTTGCTAATGCTGCAAGTTTCATTTATGAAATATGACAGCTGAACGTCAAAATCGCTTTCCTTAACGGAAACCTTTTGGAGGATGTTTATTAACATCCTGACGGTTTTGTCGTACCAAAACATGCAAACAAGGTTTGCAAGTTAAGTCGATCCATTTATGGATTGAAGCAAGCATTGCGTTCTTAGAACTATCGTTTTGATGTAATCATAATTGTTTATGATTTAATTCAAAACGAAAATGATTCTTGTGTATATAAGGAGGTTAGTGGGAGCGCACAGACAGTGATTGTCCTATATGATGATGATATATCATTTCTTGGAAATGACATTCCCATAATACAATCGGTGAAAGCTTGGATTTCATGAAAATTCTTCGTAGTCAACTTGGGAGAAACAACCTTTATTCTAGGAATAATGATCTACTATGATAGATCTAAAAGTTATTGGCACTCTCCGAGAACTCGTACATTGAAAGACATGTACGCGACCTAGTGTCTCATATGCTTTGAGCATATGGAATCACAATCAGGCCAATCCAGGTGATGGTCACTGGATTGATGTTAAAAACATCCTTAAGTATCTTAAAAGAACTAAGGATGCTTTATTAAGCTATGAAGAAGGAGAACTTGAAGTGACTGGGTTCACTGCTGCAAGTTTCCAAACCGAAAATAACGACTGTAAGTCGCAATAAGGGTATTATATAGTTTGAATAACGGAATAATGAGCTGGAAATCTTCCAAGCAAGATATTATTGCCGAATAAACAACAAAAGCGGAATATTGCTACAACTGAGGCAGCAAAAGAAGCATTTTGGATCTATATAATCCTAATTAGATTAGATGTAGTTCTGTTAGCAGCTGAGCTAGGCTACAGCATAGGCTAAAGAATTAATAGTCTCATCAACGATCCAAGTATGTACTTCAACCATTTCATCTGATTCGTAAGATCATACATCGTGGTGATGTGATGATCTAATAAATCGCATCAGATGATAACCTTGCAAATTCGCTGACGAAAACTATTTCTCAGCAGAAGTTTGAGCGACCCGTGCATAGTTTTAGGGTTGGTGCTCACGGCGCCAATTCCCGGTTGTATTTCTTTATGAATACTTCTGTAAAACATTATTATTTTGAATAATATAAGCAGTTTTTATAATATAATATATCTTTTAATATGGTAAAGACGTAATGACCTTAGAATGACTAGTCATGGTGTAGTTGCAAAAACGTCGCAACTGACATTGAGTTGTATCATGACGTTGTCATTCTCAGACAGTTCCTGGTCAAGGTTTACACTACTTGGTCAGTATAGTAAACCCGTTGAGACCGGTACATGTCGTATACTGGAATATATGATTCCAATGGTTTCTCAATGAACCATAAGTCTTGGAGACTAGTATAGATGTGTAGGTGTTTATAGCGGATAAACACTGAACGACTCACCGAAGATTCTTAATGAATGGTACACCAATGTCAATAAGAATCTTATCGGGTTGAGTAGCACTTGTGATTCTTAGACTTGAGATGCCACTATGGGCACATGAGACATCTTCTACACTTAGATGGCAGTCACGTCACCGATCTATTTAGATCAGACCTCCGTATGTTCGTTGGGAGTAGATAGATCCTCAGGGTGTCCTATGCGTATCGAGATAGGATCCGTCAGTTCTGTGTATCAGAGCATAGGTAGTCCATATGATTAGAAATTAGATAAAAACCATGGGCCTGTGGTACAATTTAGAAGTTAGTTCTAAATGTTCTTTTTTTTAGATTGCTAATAGAATAGTCGACTGGATAATCCCCATAGAGATTTGACGTTTACATTTATATCTCTGGGATATATCTGGATACCTGTGACGGAAGAATTATACATTTGTCATAACCTCGACCTGTATGATTCAGCGAGTTTATCTGTGATCGTCATAATTTACAGGTGGATAAATTATGGACACGAAATTGGATTTCGTGACGGATATGCCTGAATCTAGAGAGTCTCACTAATGAAATATACTCGTAGAGCACTAGGGCAACATTTATAAATAATATTGATTATTTATAAAGTTGTTTAAAAGTTAAACGCAAAATACATGTAAAGGGACCCGATAGTCTTTTCCTTAATTTTTGTGTATTTGTATTTAATACTTGATTAATTCAAATACACATTAATTAATTTTCAAATTGAGATATTTGACTAATATCATCTATGCATATATTTAATATATTTGTATTTAATTAATTAATTAAATATTTAATTGTTAAATGATTAAATTAATTAACGTATAGATATTCTAAAGTTATGATATTTGTTTTAATGGCTAAGTTTCAATTGTTGACTTGGTTGAAAATATCATTAAAGTGTAATGATCATTTTAACAAGTTAGCAAATTGAAATTCAAATGAAATGAAAACAAAATGTCTTGATATTTTCCCTAGCCAAATTCGGCCAAGGCAAGATGTGAGCAAGTATATATTGTTTCTTTTATTTTAGGGTTAAAATAACCTAATACACTTTATCAAAACTCCATTAAAACAAAGCAAAGAAGATAGAGAGAAAGAAAAAGAAAAATCAAAGAAAAGCTTGGAAGTTAGTAAGTATTTCCAACCTTCCATTAGAGAGTAAATTGTTCCTCTTGTTGTGGGCTTCACTTGGTGATGTTCTTAAGTTTTTCTGTTCTTTATTCTTTGTGTTCTTGATGGATGAAAGTTTGATAAAGGGGTTAAGCATGTATAAAGTTGGAAGAATGTTACTAGTGTAGTAGTAAGCATTCTTTTCATGGTTTTAGAACCTTGTTGCCATTCTAGAGTTATTTAACCACTCTTAAATGACCTAGAATTGTTCTATAGTTGTTTCATTATGGTGAGACTTGATTGTAATAGAAGAAACATGAATGAAGCATTGGATTTTGTTAATTTGGTCTAATTTGTCCATTTTGAAGAAATTGAAAAATTAGGGTTTAAGACCACTTCCAAATTTGGGGATTTTAATTTATATGATGTATTTGGATGTGTATATGATGCATGTAAAATATTGGGTTGATTGGATTTTGCCTTGATGTGTTTTGAACATAGGAAGTGCAAAATGCACAATTATTCCCTTTAGGAGGCTCTCGGCCTTAGGCTTATTTTTGTGAAATTTTTGTTGCAAATGTAATTTCAATATGTATGACATGTTAAATTCATATATGTAATGATTTAGAATCATCCAATATTGTTTTGAATATTTCGGATTAAAATAAACAAAATTTGACGTTTAAGGGTAATTTGGTAAATTCACATAAATTTGATTTATAGTGTTTTATTTCATAATTTAATTATTGGATAATAAAATAAATAAGTTTATTTTATTAATCCACGAAAAGTTTTGAAATCGGAAAATTATGATTTTCCACGTTTCCGCTGCGTTACCGTATTTAGCCCCTAAAACCCCTACACATAGTTCACGTGTAGAACACTTGAGTGATTGGCTATAGGCCAAGTGGGAGATTGTTGGACAATTATGACCCATAACATCATTATTTGTACATAACATTGTGTTGTTGTACAAATTAACTATGTGACAAAGGAAATTACTCTTTTATCATTTGTAATTGGATTACCGAGATAAATAAATGATAAAAGTCCATATGATTAGTTCCAGATTAATAAGATATGAGACAATATTAATCCATTAAGGTTTAATCATTAAATATCTCTAGTCGTAGTATTATCGAGATTGGACATCGATAATGCAGAATATGTTAGTATTACACTTGTGCGTGTTACGAAAGCGTAACGGCATAGTTCTCGTATATTTGGATATTGGATACTCATGCAAGTGTAATAGGAGGTTCTGTTTACCGATGGTACGGAAACAGGTTCGCTCTGGATAGACCCCTCGGAATCCTATTGGTAGTATGACTATGTGTCTATGGGAATCCGAATCAGGGTAGGTGTATTTGGTTTTAACCTGAGACTTGCATCACTAATACTTGCGACAATCAATATACTTTGGTTTTGGTCGTCCGGGGCTTTAACAGGTTCTGTGTAGCCTCTTCTGGGTATATTGAGAATCGTAGTGTATTGGGTGTGATGTCAAGATGGAAATATCACTTCAGTCATATGGAGATGATGATCACGTAGGATAAGGAATTGGTACTCTTGTATGCTGCAGCTATCGGGATAATATGACTAGGTCATGTTTATCCGATTATAGAGACTAGTTACCAGAGATCTGATATGTGCTTCGTACGGGGCAGACACAATTCCAGCCCCAGGCCTAACATGTGACATCTGATACTGGATCGTAATACGCAATACTATGTATACTACGCCTGACAAAGATTACATATTCGTTTACATAATATTTCTGGAGAATTTGGTAGGCACGGTGCTTTGCTAGAAGCCAACCATGTCTTGTAAATTGGTAAGGACGTGGTACTAGGTACGCATTTATTCGGATAGTCTGATAACCGTATTTACTACCAACATATCCAGGAATCTCTTGGGTCGCTTCCCGAAGATTCACCGTTGAGATTTGACTCGAACAGAAAATTAATCTGGGATTAATTATGAAAGAGAAAATTAATCTGGGATCAATTACGGAAATAATTAATCTAGGAATTAATTATCAAAAGAGATAATTAATCTGGGATTAATTGCGTCGAGAATTTATTTGGGATTAAATTCGTCGAGAAGAGAGAATTCGATTAATTTGGAATTAATCGCTAAAGTAAATTTAATAGTTAAATTAGATTTTACTATTTAATTTATTTAATTGGGCTAAAATAATATATTAGATATGTTAATTGAAATTAGATTTCAATGCGGAATTAAAATTGGATTTTAATTCAAGAGAATGAATTAATTTAGAATTAATTCGCGAGCGACTTCCGTAATGATTTTGTTAGGCATTATTATTTAATTAAATTGGATTTAATTACGTAGCGATGAAAAATTCATTTATTCGGAATAAATGAAACCGAACCTGAAGTGTGTTGTACGAACCACTTGAATTTTGAATTTAAAGTGGGTCCCACCAACTTACATCAATGTCACTTTTTTGTGATGGATGTCTAGTCACCTTAAAGGTGATGGTGGTAGTTGGCTATAGTGAATGGTTTTCATAAAACCATTTGCTTTTATCCAAGATGGTTTTGGAAACCATATAAAACACACAATTGTTTTATGAAACAACAACTATTCACTCTCTCCTTTTTTTCTCTCATTTGGCCGAAACCTTCAAGCCATGGAAAGGAAAATTTTCTTTCAAAATTTTGTTCATGCTAGCAAATAAAGGAGTGGATCAAGGTGATAGGGAAACTCACCAAAGGGTTTAGAACTTCATTCAAAGCTTGGAGCTTCCATGGAAATGCATAAAAAGTCTTGAAACCCATCCGATCAAAGTAAGTTTTTTCCGCAACTCTCTTTGATTATTCGCACTTGAATCATGCTTAGTGATCTTGTGGCATGTCTTGGAGACTAACATGGCACAGGTTGATCACGAAGCAACCAATGTAAAAGGTGTTAATGTTATATTCACTAGGAGTGGTAAGGAGGTAGGGAGGCAGGACACGTCCCACACTATAGATGACCCAAAAGATAGTGGTATAAGTACCCTTCAGGAAAAATAATAGACTCATTTCCAAGTTAAAGTACCTTTCCCTCAGGCACTTAGGCTCACAGTGAGACCCCCAAACCCAAATGGTGAGATCCTAGAACACCTGAAGCAAGTAAAGATTACCATTCCGCTGTTACATGTGATCAAACAAGTTCCTACTTATACGAAGGTTTTGAAGGAGCTATGCACCATAAAGAGAAAGCATAATGTGAAGAATATTGCTTTCCTGACAGAGCAGACTAGTGCAGTAATTGAACAGATGACCCCCACCAAAATATGAAGATTCGGGTTGTCCCACTATCACTTGTTATATTGGCACCCATAATTTTGGTCAAGCATTATTAGATTTAGGTTCTAGTGTTAATCTCATGCCATATTCAATCTATGTGCAGTTAGGGCTTGGTGAGATTAAACCTACATCAGTGGTTTTACAGTTAGCTGACCGATCCATTAGAGCACCACATGGAGTAGTTGATGATGTTTTAGTTCAAATTGATAAATTCTACTATCATGTTGACTTCTTGATTTTAGATACATAATTTGTGGTTAACACTGAGTTGAAAATTCCACTCATCTTCGGTAGACCTTTTCTTGCTACAGCTAATGCACTTATTAATTGCACGAATGATCTCGTGAAGTTGACATTTGGAAACATGACAATGGAAGTGAATATCTTCCATGTTGAGAAACAAGCACGAGAAGATGACGAGTTCCATTACATATACATGTTAGACATAGTCTTACCTGTAACAGCCTATGCACATCATACAACTAACTCTCATAAGCTAGACCTGATCCCAAAGAACTGTAAAAGGAGGAAAATGAGAGTTAGTGCTCAATTGAAGATGATACATGGGAAGCTAAAAAAGAGGTTGAACCAATTGATAAAATCTCAGCCATCAGTAGACCCTGGCGGATCAATGGATGAAATGTTGCAACCAGCCAGAACTTTTGTTGCATGCCTTCATCAGTTCACTACATGGAAGCCACCATGACAACATTAAGTGGTTACGTCTGGCTGAAGATGTTAAACTTAGCGCTAGAGGGGAGGCAACCCTTACATCTGTATTTATTTATTTATTTATTTTATTTACTTTAGTTTTATTTTATTGTGTGCTAATTGCATGTCTTATTTTTATTGCATAAGTATTTAGCAGGTTTTAGCACAACCTACACAACCACACAAGTAAAGTCTTACCAGTAGGAACCTGATCAACTCTGCGCCTGGTAGTGTTGTTCATTATTCTTATTTTCTTTATATTTATTTAACATTAAGGACAATGCAAGTTTTAAGTATGGGGGTGTAGGCATGTAGTGATAATACCTGTTATTAAAAAATTTATTTTCTTTGTTTTTATTCCTTAATAGTAAAGCATAGTTCAATGATGAATTTTGTTTGCTTTAGGCAGGAATCTTAGAAACGATAAGTTCTTTAATGTACTTTTATCTGATGCATTGAGTAATTGATCTAGGTTAGACTCGTAAGCACTTAACTATAGGTTTCTAGTAGTGAAAGCCTGAGTAGTTAGCAAAGTGACTAGTTGAAGAAATTGCATGTCGATGAATGACCGTTTGTTTAGATGTCTATCCTGATTTGCTAGTGTTATGATGTGTGGTATGATTGAAAATGAAAAGAAAAAGTCTCAAAAGAAAGAAATTAAACCACCTATAACTGATAAATGTGAAGCTACCCATGGGCGAGTATTAGGACTACCATGAGGAGAAATGCTACCGTAAAGGGTAGGTGTGTTGAAGAAAAAAAAGAAAAGAAGAAAAAAAAAGTTGAAAAAAAAGAAACAAAAAGAGATAAGGAAATGAAAAAGAAAACCATACCATACTGAGCACAGAGAGGCAATTACAGAGCATAATTGAGATATCTAGATAGGTTTGACCCATCGGATCTCAATTTTTAAACAAAATTATTGAGTTGGCGTACCTAGGAATCAAGCTGTGAATGAACCTTTACACACACACGCTGTGAGTCTGGCTTAGATGATTTATTCAAGACTGGGATTTGAGTTACGTGGAGTACTTTGAAAGTTCTCTGGTTTCATTCTTAGGCATTCGTTGAGGACAATAATATGTGTAACTATTGGGACTATTTCAGTTTGTTATTTTTGCATGATTGCATGTGTTTTAAATGACGTTTGTGGGTGTCATCGCTGTAAGCCCTCACGAGACTATAACTCGTCCACTAGGGTCACTTAGGGGTTTAAAGGCTTGTTGCACATGCTTAATGCAATTGTGATCCCTACGAAATTGGCTTAGGTAGTTTTTTTTTATTTAGTTCTTATTTTATTTTACGCTTAAATTGCTAGGGACTAGCAATAAGCTAGTTGGGGGTTGTGATAAGTGCACGAAAGTATACTTAGAACACTGATAACTCAGCTTAATTATCTTGTATTTAATCTTAACTAGAGTTTATTTTGTGTTTTGTTATTAGGAAGCAATGGAGCAAGAAGAATGGAGAAATTATGCATGTTTTGGGACCTAACGGAAGCATCGGACGCACGCGGGAAGAAGCATGACGCAAGACGCGCGAACCAGCAAAGAGGAACTTCACTGGCACCGCGGCACCCAAGTCCTTGGCGATGCGGTGCCTGCACCAGAAACGCACTTCAGCCAAAACTCCCAAGGATTGGGCGCCGCGGCGCTCCGGAAGACACCAGAACCCTGATTTAGATGTGTTTTATGCACACAATGACTCCGGAACTTCCATATATAAACCCAACTTCGTCCAAAACCCTAAGGGATGAGAAAATTAGAAAGAAACAAATGAGAAACACACACAAAGAGCCACAAACACAAGATTGAGAGAGAAGAACGAAGAGCTTCAAAGACGAACATGCCGTCTCTCAGATCTATTCAGGTTATCTCTCTACTCTGCATGGAGAACTAATCTCCTAGGCAAAGCTAAGGATGAACTCTTGTATGTGAATTTCTATGTTTAAGTTTTTTATTCTTAAAGTACATTTTTAACGTTTAATACAATTAATGGTTGTTGTTATTTATTATCTTACGATTTCTGAGCCTAGAGATTGTGTTTTGTCAACTCTCATATAGATCCGGTCATGCTTCTTCTATGTTTGATTTTTGAACTCATTTGTGAATGGTAAAATTATTTTATGTGTTGGTCTTCTGCCTCAGTATTGCCTGAGGGTATATTGTCGACGTTAGATGGCTCGTAATGATAACTTTTGTGTGCTGTTAACATAGAGAAAATAATCATTGATTAACTTAGAATTGAATATGCGTAGAATTGAATATCCTCCGACTGTTGGTTTGGGATGTGAAACTTTCAGTTAAGTAATAACAAGAATCAATAACTGAATATATGAGTTTGATACAAGAGGGATTCCTAATGCTTTGCCATATCTCTCTACTGATATTCATAAGAATTTATCTATAGTTTTTATCTTATTTTACCAATCAATCTATATGTTTCTGCCTTAGTTATTGCTAATGTTTTTGTTTAAGTAAACCAGTTCTTTGTAACCATATCTCTGAGGAATTGACACCCCAACTATATTGCGATAGTCTCAATTATCTTTTGGGCGTAATCAGAAATCTTACATTAAATTTATGATCCATAATATTTCACATATAAATTTAGTCATTCTGTATATTTGGCCATAACACTAGGTCTAACTACAACCTCTTGTTTCTTAATTTTCCAAGTTACTAGGTTCCCTCATACAAATGTGAAATATCCGGACGTAAAACGCCTATCATCGATTGACTCAGCCCAATCGACATTGGTATAATATTTAATATATAAGTTATCTTCTTTTTGAGAACATAATTCCCTTCTCATGAGACGACTTCAAGTATTGTAAAATGCGAGTGAAAAAATTCACATGTTCTTCTTTTGGGGAGTGCATGAATTGACTGACAACACTTAATGCATAAGCCAAATCATGACGACTATGTGCAAGATACATTAATCTTTGTAGGAGTGGAGCGAGATTTCTCGCTATACCTATGACATTGATGACCACTACATTGTTGGGCTCGCAGCCCATGGAGAGTACGGATAGCCCCACGGATGGACTAACCAGAGAATAAAAGAATCGTCACCCAGTATGAAACACTGAGAATGAATAAGGTCATACCATACCTCCTCGCAAGGTCCGATCTTAAACATGTTTGGGTTCGGAATGGTCACTTACTGATGCTAGTATAATATTTACGCTCAAATGAGATATCTCCATAACTTATAATATAAAAACACACCATAACAGTTTATAAGGCACACAATAGCATAAACATAAATAGCGAATGTAGTAAATAAAACAAATAAGTGTTTCTACATTATTACAACATCAATAAAATGAATCTGATCATGCATCTCATAGGCTTATATTTGGCGAAACTTGCAAGAAGTTTAGCCGGATATATTGCGTAAACCAGGAATGAAGAATAGATCATAACATATAAAATGAATAATGGCAAAAAGTGGTTACTCAAAATATTAAATGTATATAAGCAAGATAAATGAAAATGGCAACATGTGGTACTTAGGCAAATTCAGCAATTAAAATACTATAGAAGATTATGCAAGAAAACTAGTATACAAACTGGATATTTCAAAATCATACATTAAATAATAGGATATCAGTACTAAAAATGATATGAAAGAAAAATAATATTAGGGAAAACACGTGTGAGCATAGATAGGTTATATTCCTCATTAACCTAGCTTCAGAAACGTTGGCCGGATATACATATCAAAGCATTCATATCTGGCCAGATTTACAGGAAGTCTGACCAAATATGCATCATAAAGCATGAATCCAGAATCACGCTAACATTACCAGGGCAATAGTAATATAACTATTTTATATCAAGACAATAAGAATCACAGATATGAATGCTTGAGTTCAGTACTTAACAAGACAATAGATAAACAATTATAAAAAAGGAAAAAAAAATATGCTTAGAACAATAACATGTATTATTAAAAGTTAGCAAATGAGACATGGTATAAGTTATTAAAAATAATCCAACCTTGCATATGATCAAATCCCCATGGTACGTGACATTCTATCTCAAATACAGACCATATTATCATTCCTTCAGAATCAGCTATGAAATTTGTGTCTGGGTTTCCATCCTATATACCAATAAAGGGTGACCACATAAGGCCGGATGTATGTATATCCGGTTGGACGTATATCACAATCGACCGGATATACTGTATCAGAGCATGTATTAAACAAATATGAATAAAAAATGGGATACACTCAGTGTTGAGTGAAGTCCAGCAAGCACAACAGCAGCTGGAAACCAAGATCCACCGAAAGCAGCAAATAATAGAAGCCAGCTGCAAGTTGAAAAGTGCCAGCCACAAACAAAGTGAAGACAGCCTGAGCAAGCTGTAAACGTGTCCAAACCGCGTGGCACTGTTCACGCGGTTTGGGCACTATAAATTGAGCCCTAAATCCATTGTTTCAGTATCCCTAAATGTGTGAAAGTGTAGTGAGAGTGATTGGTGAGAGTTTTTTGTAAAGCTTGTATTGGAAGCTTTGTAATTCTTTTGTGGGTATATAAAAGAAGAGTTTTCTCTCAAATAATCCTCTATTATTGTGTGTTTAATCACAACAAGTGGTATCAGAGCTACGGTTCCACGGAGGGATCCCGAAACTCAGAAACAGAGGTTAGGTTCGGTTCGGAAATCGATTCCGACGAAGTTGTCGAAAATCGATTTTGAGCATACCATCAGACGTTTCACGGCGAGACGAGCACGGTGGTATTTTCGGCAATCGAACGGAGGTCCCAGTCAGAGCCGCACGCGCCAACCAGAGACTGTCCACGCTCGCCGACGCGCACCACGCGCTTCACGCGCAGACCAAGGAAGAAGACGACACGTAGGCGCCACGTCAGCGCACAGTCAGCGCCACGTCAGCCAGTCCAGTCAGCGCATAGTCAGCGCCACGTCAGCGCACAGTCAGCAGCCCAGTCAGCGCCACGTCAGCGCACAGTCAGCTGCCACGTCAGCGGTGCCTGGTAAATTTCAGATAGGTCCCTAAACTTTCTGAAAATTACAGTTTAGCCCTTATACTTTCAGATATTTTCAATTTAGTCCCTGGACTTTTTGGAAATTGCAATTTAGTCCCTGAACTTTTCCATAATTGCACTTTGGCCCCTGAACTTTCGGAAATTGCACTTTAACCCCTGTAATTTCTGGAATTTGTAATTTGGTCCCTGTGTCGGATTTTGACAAACGAAGTGTCATTTCCACCATTTTCGGCCATTCCGGACGCAACGGTGAGGTCCGTTTTTTGAAATTCTGCTTAGAATTTTTATGATGGAGGGGAGCAACGGAAAAATGATTTTGTTAACCAGTACAAACTATTTCACATGGAGAGGAAGGATGAAAGACCTTCTGTATCTGAAGGACTATGATGGATCGGTATTTCTGGAGGAGAAACCAAGAAGGAATGACCGATGGAAAGTGGGCTAATCTTCACCAGAAAACATGCAGTACTATTCGTCAGTGGATCGACGACAGTATTGTGAACCATGTCAGTGAAGAGATAAATGCACGTGTCTTATGGAGAAAGCTGGAGGAGCTTTTCCGAGCAAAGACTGGAAACAACAAGCTGTACTACATCAAGATGAGAGAGGTTGGGGTTGAAATACCAGGAAGGTACAGCTGTGGCGGACCATATCAACGATTTCCTCGGAACCATGAAGGAATTGTCTGGATTGGGCATAGACTTCGGAGATGAGGTAAATGGCTTAATTCTCCTTAATACGTTACCAGAATCTTGGGAAACGTTCAGATCTACGGTGATCAATTCAGCCGCAGATGGGAAAGTCACTATGGAGATGGCAAAGACCAGGATCTTCGAGGAAGAAAAGAGGACGAGAATGCAGGAGTCAGCATCAACCTCAACCTCAACCTCAGAAGCTCTAGTGACAGAGAAGAACACCAGAAGGGGGAGGAGTAAAAGCCGAGGCCCAGGTAGACCAGACAAGAACCGGGGGAAATCAAGAACAAGAGATATTGAGTGCTACCATTGTAAAAAGAAAGGCCATATGAAGAGAGACTGTTACAAACTGAAGAACGAGCAGTCCAGGAGAGATGGTGACTCTAACCAAGAAAGAGTTGCTACTACTACCGAGAAAACCTCCAAAGACTTCTGCATAATATATGAAGAAGATGTTGTGAATCTTACCAGTCACGAGACCAGTTGGGTGATAGATAGTGGCGCCTCCATACACGCCACATCTCGCAGAGACTTCTTTTCATCTTACACACCAGAGGACTATGGTGCCGTAAGGATGGGGAATGACGGACAGTCCAAAGCCGTCGGCATTGGAGACATCTGCCTTGAAACAGAGAACGGGACAAGGCTAGTGTTGAAGGGAGTCAAGCACATCCCAGATATCCGGTTAAATCTGATCTCAACAGGCAAGCTGGATGATGAAGGTTTCTGCAGCACCTTTAGTGACGGATGCTGGAAGCTCACTAAAGGATCAATGGTCGTGGCACGAGGTAAGAAAAATTCAACTCTGTATTTGATGCATGCTAAGCTTTCAAATAGTAGCATAAATACAGTCAACAGCAATGAGGCAGCCGAGTTATGGCACAAAAAGCTCGGTCACATGAGCCAAACAGGGATGGAGATACTACGCAGGAGGAATGTTCTTCCGGAATTGAAGAACTCACACTTACGGAAGTGTGAACACTGCATGGCTGGAAAGCAGAACAGAGTATCCTTCCAGAGCTCCCCGCCTCAACGGAAACCGGGGTACTAGATCTCATACATTCAGATGTATGCGGTCCGATGCAGACACGAACACTTGGTGGGTCACTGTATTATGTGACATTCATTGATGATCATTCAAGGAAGATCTGGGCATACACCTTGAAGAGAAAAGATCAAGTGTTTGGAGTGTTCAAGGAGTTTCATGCTTTGTAGAGAGAGAGAAACCGGCAAGAAACTGAAGTGCATCAGAACAGACAATGGTGGAGAATACAGAGGTCCGTTTGATCAGTACTGCAAGACGCAAGGAATCAGACATCAAACGACACCTCCGAAGACACCTCAGCTGAATGGCCTAGCTGAGAGGATGAACAGAACCTTGTGCGAGAGGATCAGAAGCTTGCTGTCACAAGCCAAGCTGCCGAAGACATTCTGGGGGGAGGCACTCATCACAGCAGTTCATGTTTTGAACATGTCCCCAGCGGTCGCACTGAAAGGTAATGTTCCTAACCAAGCTTGGACAGGTAAAGAAGTGTCATACGAGCACTTACATGTCTTTGGGTGCAAAGCTTTTGTACACATCCCAAAGGACGAGAGATCCAACTTGATGCAAAGACGCGACAGTGTGTCTTTATTGGCTATGGTCAGGATGATTTCGGCTACAAACTCTATGATCCTGTGGAGAAGAAGATTGTCAGAAGCCGAGATGTTGTCTTTGTTGAAGACCAGACCATAGAAGATATCAGAAAGGAGATGAAGACAATGCCCCAGCAATACAGAAATGTGAATCCAGAACCTCAGACACCGGTGCCAGTTCGAGTTGAAGATGAGGTTCCCAGACATGAGGGTACAGGTGATGAAGCTCCCAGAGATGATGATCATGATCAACCACCAGTACCAGAAGTTCCACCAACAGTTCCACAGAGAAGGTCTGACAGAGAGAGGCGACCTTCAAACAAATACTCTGCATATGAGTATGTGCTGCTTACTGACGGGGAGAACCCGAGAGCTACCAGGAGGCTGTGGAAACAGAGGACAGAGAAAAGTGGGAGGAAGCCATGCAAGATGAGATGAAATTTTGCATGACAATCACACTTTTGAGTTTGGTTGTGAAATTGCCAAGAGGCAAGCGGGCTTTGAAGAATAAATGGGTGTACAGGGTGAAGCAACAGGAGCATACTTCACAACCCCGGTACAAAGCCAGACTAGTTGTCAAGGGATTCAATCAGAGGAAAGGCATTGACTTTGATGAAATCTTCTCTCCAGTTGTGAAGATGTCATCCATCAGAGTGGTACTCAGCTTAGCAGCAAGCCTCGACCTGGAAGTTGAGCAGATGGATGTCAAGACCGCATTTCTTCACGGGGATCTGGAAGAAAAAATATACATGGAGCAACCAGAAGGCTTCAGAGTCAGCGGGAGGAAAGAGGACTATGTGTGCAGACTCAGGAAAAGCCTCTACGGTTTGAAACAGGCACCGAGACAGTGGTACGTGAAGTTTGAGTCAGTTATGGGGGAGCAGGGATACAAGAAGACACTTCAGACCATTGTGTTTTCGTTCAGAAGTTTTCTGACGATGACTTTATCATCTTACTGTTATATGTAGATGATATGTTGATAGTTGGCAGGAATCAATCGAGGATTGATAATTGAAGCAGCAACTGAGTAAGTCTTTTGAGATGAAAGACTTGGGGCCAGCTAAGCAGATTCTTGGCATCAGGATCGGTCGTGATCGGAAAGCCAGGAAGTTATACTTGTCACAGGAGGAGTACATCGAGAAGGTACTTCAGAGATTCCAGATGGACAAGGCTAAAGCGGTTAGCACTCCTCTTGCTACCCACTTTAGATTGAGTACAGGACAGAGTCCCTCTACTGAGACAGAGAAGGAGGAAATGAAACAGGTTCCATACACCTCAGCAGTGGGAAGTCTAATGTATGCCATGGTGTGCACAAGGCCAGACTTAGCACACGCAGTTGGATTGGTCAGCCGGTTTATGTCAAACCCAGGACGGGAACACTGGAATGCGATCAAATGGATCATGCGGTATCTACGAGGCACTTCCAAGATGAGGTTATGTTTTGGAAGCAGCGACAAACCAGTGTTGATGGGCTACACCGATTCAGATATGGCAGGAGATATGGATACCCGAAAGTCTACTTCGGGGTATCTGATTACTCTCTCAGGAGGAGCTGTGGCATGGCAGTCTAGGTTGCAGAGATGTGTTGCACTTTCTACAACAGGGGCGGAATTCATTGCAGCGACAGAAGCTTGCAAGGAATTGCTGTGGATGAAGACATTCGTCCAGGAATTGGGTTTCAAGCAGGAGAAGTACATTTTGTACTGCGATAGCCAGAGTGCTATCTATCTCGGTAAAAATTCCACCTTCCATTCGAGGTCAAAACATATCGATGTGAGGTATCACTGGATACGGGACGTCCTGAGCTCAAGGCTATTAGAACTCAGGAAAATTCACACCGACGACAACGGTGCCGATATGTTCACGAAGGTTTTACCGAAGGAGAAGCTTGAAATCTGTCGTGCCATAGCCGGGATGACAAAACTCTCCACATAGTCAGAGTGGGGAGATTCAGAGAACTACGATTGGCTTGATCCCATCTCAGGGTACGTAGGCAGTCACAGAGATGCAGCCAGGGGTGGATCCTTTTGAGGATCCGGTTTGGATGATTGATGGTCGGCTCAGATTTTGGGAAATCTTCACCGAGGGGGAGATTTGTTGAGTGAAGTCCAGCAAGCACAACAGCAGCTGGAAACCAAGATCCACCGAAAGCAGCAAATAATAGAAGCCAGCTGCAAGTTGAAAAGTGCCAGCCACAAACAAAGTGAAGACAGCCTGAGCAAGCTGTAAACGTGTCCAAACCGCGTGGCACTGTTCACGCGGTTTGGTTTGGGCACTATAAATTGAGCCCTAAATCCATTGTTTCAGTATCCCTAAATGTGTGAAAGTGTAGTGAGAGTGATTGGTGAGAGTTTTTTGTAAAGCTTGTATTGGAAGCTTTGTAATTCTTTTGTGGGTATATAAAAGAAGAGTTTTCTCTCAAATAATCCTCTATTATTGTGTGTTTAATCACAACACTCAGGTCGTACCTTTCACCATGGCTTCGCTCAAGAAGAAGCCTCTAGATATTGGATCGTTTCTTGGTTGATTGTTGGAAGAAAAGAACAATAGAAAGCCTACAAGCTCGTCTCACAAGTATGCCATCTCTCTCGCTTCACACAATTTCAGTATTTAGATCTTTAATAAATGATTTTTTCCCCTCCTTTAAAATGTGAATGGGGGAAGCCTCTTTTTATAGTGAAATGGTAGGTCTAAGGATGGAAGAGAGAGACAGAATCCCTCCCGCTTCTCCAGTGATTGTCAATCTGCACCGTCAGTTACAGTTCAATACATACCCAGCCGGAAGTACACCTTAGGACATAAATCTGGCCGAACATATAATGCCCGTAATTTCAATAACTGAATTTTTCATGATTAATGACAGCTCACTGCACATCCGGTTGGATATGTAATTTAAATTATTTATCCCGCTTGACATATAATTTGAATTACATATCCGACTGGATACCAATCAAATCTCGTGATTCCAGAGATTGACAATCACTACACTCATTGACAACCATATCATGTCCAGCTGAATTTAGGGTTTTCAGGGTATATCATGCCTTGTATTCTAGTAAGAGAGATGGTAGGTCGGACATATGATATATATGACTAGTATTTGGTTGTATTTCTTGGATTCCCTAGGGTTTATTTCTATTCCAGCATTCATCCTGAAAACTTTCCAATCTTTCAGAGAGTGTCCCCATAAGAGACTCATCATCGGGTTATGAGTAAAAATACAATATCTACAGCAGCCCCCACTTTGGAAGGCTTGTGCAGTGTGTGACAAGTCTATCAAAGTCATGCACATATTTTTACTTACCTGGTTTATCAAGCCTCGTCTAACTTACCTGATTTTCGTAGTAGTTTTTTTTTTTATTGATAGATGGGCCCTCGGGCATTCTGATGGTGAGATGGACTATGGGACGCCTCGATCTCTACTCTAATACTGTGATAGGTGACATTCCCTCAGGTCTTCTGATGCCTTGACCGATCGTGAGATACCTCAATCTTTGTTGATGGTTGCTGAACCCGCAGGTCCTATGATGCTTTAATCGGTTGTGGGATGCCTCGATCCCTGCTCTGACGATTGATGAACCTGCAAGTCCTCTGATGTTTTGATTGGTTGTGAGATGCCTCAATCTATGTTCTGATAGTTGACAGATCTGTATTTCCCCCGATACTTCGATCGCTTTTGAGATGCTTCGATCTCTACTCTGATTGGACCCTCCAGTCCCCCAATACCTCGACCGATTTTGAAGTCTGTACCCCATCCTCGAAACTGTCTGATATATGTTTTCTAACTTGAGGTTTCAACCATGGTCTTTCATTTTTACTTGAACTTGAAGCCCCATTCTGAACTGGAAGCCCAATTCGGAACTTGAAGCTCAACTATGGTCCTGAACTTGGAGCCCAAACTGTGAACTTAAACCCCAACTCTATAACAGTGGCTATAACAGTAGCTAGCACTAGCACATGATGTGCCTTTAATATCTCTATTGAATATGATAATCAATAGAGAATTAATTCCCCAATTATTATGAAATTGGAAGAGTTTTCTCTCCTAATTCTTTTTATAAACACACAAAGCCAAGAGCACCATGGAGTAATTTTTTTCCGCACGAAGCCGAGAGCACCCAAAATGGAATTTCTTGCCTTGCACCGAGAGCTATTTTGCTATTTCCTTTCGGTTCAAGTTCGCGCGCAACCGAGTTGTCTGAAGTAATTTGATAGTGCTCCAAGTTACTTGTTATTTTATCATGGGAAACAGATGTCGATTCCAATCCTGAACACATGACAAGCGATGAATTTGTTTTAAGAAAACTATTATATACAGAGTTCGATATTTTTTACTTTTTAATTTTCGTTTTCCTACTATTGTAATTGTATTTTTTTTCCCTTGCACTGTAATGTTCATGTGTTGCTATTGCTAATTAAATTTATTTATATCAATTTCATGTGGGATTATATAGGAACACTTCAATCTTTATATATGTCATCGAATTAAAATAATGTATATCAAAAACTTTGATTCTACATTTACATGCAGAATATATTAATTTACATATCAATCATTTTTGTGAGGGATTTTAAAGATTATTTTACACATTTAATTTTTCTTTTGCTCTAATTTTCCCATTTATAACGATCTAATATAACCAACTTGACATTAATCTAACTCAATCTAGCTAGTTTGAATTTTAAAAATGGTCTGCTTGTTTGTCTACAGATTAAATGACACAAATCCAATATGAACGAAAAGTATAACAATTCAAATATATATATCTATATAATAAAGGAGAATGGTGTTGGAGGAAAGAGAGTGTATCCAATGGCTCTCTTTATGTGGCTTAATTGACGGCCCAGATCATTTCATTGGTAATTGGAGGAAAGAGAGTGAATTGATTGATGGAAAGGGTAAAAAATTTTCAAATTTTTAAATTAAAAAATAGAAAGTTAAAATAAAATCATTTAATTCTGAAACACCGTACCGTAGGCACGGGCAAATACTGTAACACCGTGCCGTAGGCACGGCCAAATACTGTAACACCGTGCCGTAGGCACGGGCATCATTTAATTAAAAAATAAAATCATTTAATTCTCTAACATCGTGCCGTAGGCACGAGCAAATACTGTAATACTGTGCCGTAGGCACGGGCAAAAACTAGTATATATATATATATATATAAATATTGCTCTAGTTTGGCTTGTCTTGGAAAGTTGTGGCATTTTATCAAAGATAGACTGGCCTTAATTAAGAAAATTATAAGCTCAAATTTTCTTGCTTTTTAATTTTAATTTTCTTGTTTTCTCATTAACTCCCAACTATATTAGTAGATTTAAGTGTATTGAGTAAAACTAAGTTTGGTTATTATATAGTAATGATCTTAAACCTAATATCACATGACATAAACCGAATTTTTGAAGGTTACCAATTATACGTATCAAAATACAAGAGTTAGGGTAGGGATGAACTTGCCACTTACCCTTGTAATCCAATGGTACTCATACTCTTTTTAATAAATGGTGGTCGATAAACACCTGGACAATACTATAAATATATATATCTAGTATATCTTAATAGATTTTTGTTTAGTCTATTCCAATTAGGGATGATAATAGATCGGATATAATATGTGGATGTCAATATCTATACTTGACATGTTCAATCAACGAGTACGAAAATTTTACATGTATCAGGCCCAATGTGGGTCTTCATTTACACGCGGATTTTACCTATATTTGAACGAAAATGTCAATACCCATATCCGATCTGTCCAACTAAAATATATATATATATATATATAATATATATATATATATATATATATAATATATTCTTACTTGCTTTTGACGCATTTCTATAAGAATTTTTACCATTCAAAATCCCAATAGATTTCATAGTATAATAGGTATGCAGTATGGATAACAATGTATATTATAAAAACAAAAAAAACAAACAAACAAACAAATTGGGGATGTCCTATAATAATAAATATACAACAAATTATTAGTCACGCGTCCAAAGATAATCTTAACCCTTTTGAATCTACTACAAAAAATTCATGTTTCTAGACAACCTAGCAATACAGATTATAACACGTTTTGGTGACTCTTGGCATCTATAGAATGACAGATTGTTTGATTGCTGGTTTCATGTTTCTGCAAAATCCCAGTCGAATTTCGTGCCATAGTTTACTTGAGAGAGCTTGTATGTTCTTAGTTGATCTTCACACGACATGCATTATATATGAAGGATAGTGTTCTTCCGTAAACAATTTGATCTATCCAACAAATTTAGAAATGTCATCCAAGAACGAAATAAAAGACTACATGCAATGATGCCACCATATGAAATAATAATTATTTCTACAAAAAAAAATAAATTATCCTCCATGCTCATTAACTTTAGTTAATATCCGAAATATTATTTTTTTAAAAGTAATTAGCCATAATTATTGGAATCTTAATTGAAAAATACCAATAACTAATAAAAGAAAATAATAAAACGAATCATACACGAAAAACTAATAAAAATTAATTTTCATACTAAATACCTTTCATATAAATTCGATTCAATTCGCTTTAACCCGAATGAAACTCACATTCGGGTTAAAACGAATTGAATCGAATAAATAAACGAAATCCTTACCAAAAATTGCCACCCTTAATGTTTATAATCATTAAACACGAAATCGAGATCGAATCGAAATAATAAACATAATATTGAATAATTTGTAATTGTTAGATATAACTAATACATGCAACTTCACAGCATCAATATGCAATTTCACCATTAAGATGCAACTTTCAACCTTAAAAGATGCAACAAATATTTTAAACTTGAAAAATAAAAAATTAAATAATTTTTAAGAAAAAATCACTCAATATTTGTGCTAGGGCGCATAAATGACCATTAAATATGCAACAACTACCATTAAACTTGCAACTTTCACCAATAAATATGCAATATTTCGAAGATGAAATTATTAGCAATAAACATGCAAAATGAAACCATTGGACTTGAAATTTTAGCAATAACATGCAATTGCATCTGCCTCGAAAATCGCACATGCAACTATGACCGTTGAATATGCAACTTCTACCATCAAACATGCAACTTTTACCAATAAATATGCAATATTTCGAAGATGAAATTTTTAGCAATAAACATGCAAAATGAAACCATTGGACTTGAAATTTTAGCAATAACATGCAATTGCATCTGCCTCGAAAATCGCACATGCAACTATGACCGTTGAATATGCAACTTCTACCATCAAACATGCAACTTTCACCAATAAATATGCAATATTTCGAAGATGAAATTTTTAGCAATAAACATGCAAAATGAAACCATTGGATTTGAAATTTTAGCAATAACATGCAATTACATCTGCCTCGAAAATCGCACCTGCAACAATGACCGTTGAATATGCAACTTCTACCACCAAACATGCAACTTTCACCAATAAATATGCAATATTTCGAAGATGAAACTTTTAGCAATAAACATGCAAAATGAAACCATTGGACTTGAAATTTTAGCAATAACATGCAATTGCATCTGCCTCGAAAATCACACCTGCAACTATGACCGTTGAATATGCAACTTCTACCGTCAAACATGCAACTTTCACCAATAAATATGCAATATTTCGAAGATGAAATTTTTAGCAATAAACATGCAAAATGAAACCATTGGACTTGAAATTTTAGCAATAACATGCAATTGCATCTGCCTCGAAAATCGCACCTGCAACTATGACCGTTGAATATGCAACCACTACCATTAAACTTGCAACTTTCACCAATAAATATGCAATATTTTGAAGATCAATTTTTTAGCAATAAACATGCAAAATGAAACCATTGGACTTGAAATTTTAGCAATAACATGCAATTGCATCTGCCTCGAAAATTGCACCTGCAACTATGGCCGTTGAATATGCAACTTCTACCATCAAACTTGCAACTTTCACCAATAAATATGCAATATTCGAAGATGAAACCTTTAGCAATAAACATGCAAAATGAAACCATTGGATTTGAAATTTTAGCAATAACATGCAATTGCATTTTCCTCGAAAATCGCACATGCAACTATGAGCGTTGAATATGCAACTTCTACAATTAAACTTGCAACTTTGACCAATAAATATGCAATATTCGAAGATGAAACATTTAGCAATAAACATGCAAAATGAAACCATTGGACTTGAAATTTTAGCAATAACATGCAATTGCATCTGCCTCGAAAATAGGGCACCTGCAACTATGACCGTTGAATATGCAACCTCTACCATTAAACTTGCAACTTTCATCAATAAATATGCAAAAAAAATTTATATTATATTATTTTTATCAATATTTTATAAAAATAATTTTTTTATATTATTTTATTTTTATCAATATTTTATAAAAAAAAAAATTAAAAACTTACAATACATTTTTTTAATAATTTTTTTTATCAATATTTTATAATTATTTAATAAAAAATAATTATTTAATTTTTTTTTTAAGTAACTGGTTGCAACCGGTTGTTACAACCGGTTACTCTTATTATTTTTATTTTTTTAATGCTAACAACCCTTGGGTATGAGATACCCAAGGGTATGTTAGCAATGCCCCCACAAAATATAGTTTAAGAACTTCTATTACCACGCATACATATACAGATTCCACCGTCTCTAAAAGATGTGATTTGGTGGTGTATGATTCTAGTTCTCATCTTGAAATTCTGAATTTAAATTCCGGGAATGCGTTTCTTCTAAGAGCCTAAGACAACCGGAGATTTTACCTACTTTGTTTAAGTTCGGAACGAGTGATTTGATAGTGATATTTTCAATGATTTAAAAAAAAAACAGATTCCACTGTAAAAATTAAAACAAAAATACAAATAAAAAATCAAATGAGATTGGTGACTGTAAAGAATCCTGGAGGATTTGTTTTTGAGTATAAATAATTCTTTTACAGTTATGATTAGAGAGAAAAATGAATGATTATAAAATAGTGCAATTGGGAAGAAGAATCTCGAGTCGGTTCACGTGACAGATGATGACTCAAAAGATCCCATTGATAAATGTTTTTTATTTTTATTTTTTTTTATCTTTTATCTTTTAATATTTAACAAAATATGAACAAACATTCTCAAACCTCATATTGTTCATAGCTTTAGAGCTTTAAAAATAATCATAAAATTGTATGATTATCATAAAATTATGGAAACTATTCAATAATTGAGTAGTAAACAACTGTTACTTAAATAAAAATTTTAATTTTCAAATAATTTTAATTTTAATATAATTTTAAATCTTAACTCAATATAAGTTGGCAAATCTGAATATTAATAGACAATCCGAGGGTATTTTTGGAAATTACTATTATCGAGGCATCTTGAGTGCGACCAGGTTCCTTCTTTATCTTTACAGCGAGTTTTAGTGCGGTTTGCTTTTGCTTTATTATCAGCTCAAAACTACCAAAATACCCTCACCGCATTACAGAAATTACAAGACAGGCCCCCCGTAGAATCAGACGAGGCGGGCCCGCAATCAAATGGGTCCCATCAGAAATATAACTTTAGATTGGAGAAGATCAGACGTCCCTGAGCGCAAGTGTACCGTCTGTTTAATTTAATTCGGCACGTGACAGCTCATCAGATACTTATTGTGATTGTGGGTCCCACTCAGTGGCAAGTACAAAGAAGTTAATTGAGTTTCCGTTGGGCTTTTTCTTATGCAAATTATCCCTTCCACCTAAAAATAACAAGAATAAAATATTATAACATTATTATTTAAATTATTATTTTTTTAACACAAAGTAATTGTATAGAGATTTTATTAGGATAAAATAATGATAAAATCGAACGTAATTTTGATTTTTTTTTTAATTTAATATCAAAACGATACTATTTTAATGTTAAATTTTATCATCGTTTTGTCCACACTTAATTTTCTTAGCATTTTTCTACCTTATAAAATATTTAAAAAATATATTTTTCCCTAATAAATTGCAAAAGTACATCATTTTCCTCGAAAATATTATAAAATTATCAAATATTCACTTTGAAAAAGTGAAAATTGACACACTTTCAACTTCATGTAGAAATAATAAAGTAAAAAATGTTATAGCAATTTTAGATTTTCACTATTTTTTTGGAAACGTTAGAAATCTTGCCGTCAAATCACTCGACCCGAGCTTAAGCGGAGCAAGTAAAACCCCCAATTGTCTCAAATTGTTATAAAAAATACATCATATATATAAAAATCCAGGACCTGAAAATCCGATTTTGAACTCTATACCACCAAACCACGCGCCCATTGGGGACTCCGATTTTCACTATGTTTAGTGTGAAATAAGATAATTTCTCTTTGAAGAGTGATAGGTCAACAAAAAGCGGAAAAAATGAATGATTTCACATTATTTAGAAAAATATAATTTTAAATACATAAAAGACAAAAAATATATCCTCCATTTATTACCTCTTTATTCATTTATCATTTTTCTTTTTCTTTTTTTTAAGAAGAAAAATTATTCACACAAAAAAAAAAAAAACAATGGCATTTACGAAATAAGTGCAAACATGAAGGGCAACAAATGAAGCGAGTCATATTCATTGTTTCCTCATCTTTTATTCTCCCTTCCACTTTAGTTAGTTCTCCAACCTGAAACTTTATTTTATTTATTTTTTTCTTTTTTTACAATTTTTGACCGTTGCTTTTTTTCTCAACGTCTCTCTTTCATTTCCCCCTCTGTCTCTCTCTCTCTCTCTGATCAAGCTCCATTTTCTTCTCAGCCCATAATTCTCTCAGGTAATGACTGTTCTTCACTTCATTTAAATTTCCCATTTTTATAAAAACCATATTATGCAATCAACATTACTGTTCATTTTCATTTCCCCTCTCAAATTTTCATTATCTGTGCTATTTGTTTTGCTCATTTATAGCTGTTTTAGCAATGGATTATTTGTTTTTGTTTTAAAAGCTGACAGAATTCCTGAAATGGAACTCAAGTTTTCATTTTTTCATGTCAATTTTGCTCCTTTATTTTTGTTTCTACACTATAATTTATTTCTCCTAGTTTCTTCAGTGGGCCAATTATTAATGTATTATTACTACTATTTCTTATATGATTTTAGCTTTTGGTTATCTTGTCATTTGTACTTCTTTGGCCAAATGTTATGTTCATTTTGTGTGTTATGATTTTTTCTTTTCAGTTTTCATGGGTACTAATTTTCTTCCCTTTGGACAAATTATAAGTTTTGGAAATGGAGTTTCCATAATTTTGCTCTAATAGTTTTATTTATCAACAAAAAAATTATTTCATTTTTCTTTTGTAATTTTGGTTCATAACACTTTCAGATTTTGCAATTTAGTATTCCTTCTTTTTTTTTCCCTGCTTTAAAGCTTTATCTTCTTTTGATCACTACCTTGTAACTAAAAATAATCTTTCTGCACATTGAATGACTCTTCTTTTTTTCTTTTTATGAACTTAAATATCTCTTCTTTTACAATTTAGTTTTTGTTTTGTGGGTGTTGTTAACCTTTTGTCTTGGAAATAATTACTTGGTCATAAGTGATGCTTTTTGTTCCAAATTTTGTGATTGTTGCTGCTTGGTGAGGGTTTTAAAAAAAAAAACTAAAGAGAAAGATAAAAGATATATTGATTTCCTTGTTCTCTTATGCAAGCTTGAGAACTCTCTATATATGACTTGAAATTTAAGAAAAGCATTTTAAGATTTTTGAAGTTTTCTTGCAGAATAATTTACCTTCAAATAAGTCTTAGCTGTTGATTCCTGTTTGCTGTGTGTTCTTGCTAACAGGATTCAAAATTTTGACCTTTCTGTTTCCTATTGAACAGCATCACAACTCCTATGAATCTAGTGAGAAATACGAACGAAAGCCATAAGGGAAATCATTTTGATTCGAGCCTGAAATATTCCGAGTTAAAGGTGAAGTGAAAGGACAAGTGAGCAATGGGATGTTCTACTTCGAAGCTGGATGATGAAGAGGCAGTTCAGATTTGTAAAGATAGAAAGAGATTCATCAAACAGGCAGTAGAGCAAAGAACTCGGTTTGCTTCTGGACATTTAGCCTATGTCCAGTCCATGAAAAGGGTTTCTGCTGCTCTTAAAGAGTATGTTGAAGGAGATGAACCCCGCGAGTTCACGCTAGATTCATTTATAACCCCACCTTTTACAACATTAAAGAAAAAGAGTCCTGGTTTCATCTCAATTTCGCCATCATCCTTCTCACCAGCACAGATTCAGTCTAAAACGAATTCAACTTTGAAAGTAAATTACTTGAGGTCATCTGGGACCCCAGCAATTTCAGTGGAAGAAAGGCCTCGGTCTCCAGAAACAGTCCGAGTTGAAACTTACTCTCCAATTCACCAATTTGGAATTGATGATGGGTTCTTTGCAATGCCATCTCAACACAATTCAACTTCGAATGTAAGTTACTTAAGGCCTCGTGGGAACCCTGCAGTTTCAGTTGAAGAGAGGCCTCAATCACCAGAAGCAGTCAGAGTTGAAGCTTACTCTCCAGTGCACCAATTTGGAATTGATGGGTTCTTTGGAATGCAATCTTCACCAATGAATTCTTCATTTTTCTCTTATTCCCCCAACAACAGACCAAATATCCCTCCCCCTTCGCCGCAAACTTCACAGTGGGATTTCTTTTGGAATCCTTTCTCATCATTGGACTACTATGGATATCCCACCCGAAGTAGTCTTGAACAAACAACCTTGGATGATGACATCAGAGGACTAAGACAGGTTCGAGAAGAAGAAGGGATCCCTGACTTAGAAGAAGATGTAACTGAACAAGAAGATTCTGAGAATAATGTAACAGAAGATAGGGCTAATGTTGGTAAAAGTTGTACTAGAGAAGAAGTTCTTGTAGAAGATGTTGATGATGAAGATGATAATGATGATGATAATGATGACGATGGGGAAACAGATTGTGAATGTGATGCTGAGCATGAAGTGCAAGGTTCACAAACCCAAGGTAGGGCAAGCATAGAAGTATCACGAGCTCAAACAGCTGGGCAAGTTGGAGTTAGTAATCAAGATATGGCAGTTGGTGATCAAGAAGCTAAGGAAGAAACACCAGGTTTTACTGTCTATGTAAACCGGAGGCCAACGAGCATGGCTGAAGTTATCAAGGACCTTGAAGCTCAATTCATTGTTGTTTGCAATGCTGCCAATGAAGTTTCAGCATTGTTAGAGGCTAGTAGAGCCCAGCACTCAGCAACCTCAAATGAACTCTCAGGTTTGTGAGTATTACCTCGGGATAATGACTTTAGGAGTCCTATAGGTTCTTACACTTCAATTCTAAAAGAATTTTTATTTATAATTTAGTACTATAACTGAGTAAGTATCATCTCGACTCCTGTTAGTCCTAGTCTATTAACTCTAACGGAAGCCGCTGAAATGGCTTAACGGACTAGGACTGAATTGTAAAAAGAAAATTCCTTTAGGACTTGATTGCAAATAACGCAAAACTTATAGGACTAAAAAATCATTAAAAATAATCACACCTATTGTATTTTTTGGGTTGACAGATTAGGATTAACGGGATAATACTTGCTTATAGAACTAAATTATAAAGAAAAATCATTTTAAGACTGAAATATAAAAATCACATAACTTATAGGACTCATGAAGTCGTTATCCCTATTACCGCTTAACTAAATGTGTTAGAAAGGTGTTTGTACTTGAAAAGCGGATTTTGTTTGAATGCAACTAGAAAGAAGACTGACTTCCATATTTTGTTTAAATTGGGTATGTAGACTGCGAAATTCCGAAGATTTTGAATCTGTTTCATATTTTGTTTTCGCAGCCATGAAAATGTTGAATCCTGCTGCTTTGTTCCGCTCAGCTTCATCTCGCTCCTCCTCATCAAGATTTTTGATGAATTCTTCAAGCTCCAGAGATGAAGGTTATGAAAGCAGTAGTGATTTCTCAGATGAATCCTGCTTGTTTTCTGGAAGCCACCAATCAACATTGGATAGATTATATGCCTGGGAGAAGAAACTCTACGACGAAGTCAGGGTATACTTCTAAACTTCGATCAACAGATTGTATTGGTCAGTAAAATTTGTCGATCAGTCTTTTCTTAAGATGAATATCTATAAGAGAATGAAAAAAGCAAGTTAAATCCTCTCTCAACCATGTTTTCCAATAATTATCTGGAAATATTGAAAGAGTTAATTAATTCATTTTAGTTTACACTTGGAGAATAATGATATTACTCAAGTACATTAATGTAAGCATCCCTGTCCCTGATTCTCAGTACGGTTAAAATATGTAGTCACCTGAATTGATTTTCTCTAGACTTTCTTACAAATATGCTTACAAAAGTAGTAAAGGAAAATTTATCCTTTCTTACCTTTTAATGCAGTCTGGAGAAAAGGTTCGGATTGCATATGACAAAAAATGTAAGCATCTCAGAAACCAAGACGTGAAAGGAGATGATCCTGCTGCTGTGGATAAAACGAGGGCAGCTATTAGGGATGTCCATACCCAGATAAAGGTTTCAATACACTCAATTGAGGCCATCTCAAAGAGGATTGAGACTTTGAGGGATGAAGAATTGCAGCCTCAACTTGTAGAATTGATACAAGGGTATGTCATGCAGTTTCTGATAGTAGTTTTGCACACTCCATAACAGTAGTCCATCTGTGTCATTTTCTGTTCAAATACTAGAATATGCAGTCATCGATAGATAGTTGTATCTTGTAAGTTTGACCTGGCTTTGTTTGTGAAATTCTATAGCTCAACTATTGCCTTCATAGTGGCTTCCATTTCCTTTTCATCCCCTTCTTGTTTGTCGAGTATCATCAACTGCAAAATAAATCATGTCACAACAGAGTCATTAAATGTTCGTTTGGCATTAAATTGGCCTAAAGTTCAATGTGGATAAATTTAAACATCTTGCTGCTCTTTGTTGCTATTTACAGAAATTTATGAAAGCAGTATTAAACTTGCCGCTGTTACTAAACACTAGGCATTTTTATACTCTGCTGAAAACTGTGTACTTTATATTGCAGGTTAGCAAGGATGTGGAAAGTAATGGCAGAAAGCCATCAAACACAGAAGCGAACCTTAGATGAAGCCAAGCTTTTACTAGCAGGGACACCATCAAAACTTCTTGCAAAGAGGCACTCATCCATTTCAGTTATTGAGCCTCACAAGCTAGCCCGATCTGCTGCCAATCTTGAAACAGAGCTGAGGAATTGGCGAGCTTGTTTTGAGTCATGGATCACTTCTCAACGATCCTACGTGCATGCACTAACTGGCTGGCTCCTTCGTTGCATGAGGTGCGAAGCTGATATGTCAAAATTACCATTTTCTCCACAGCGGTCCAGTGGAACCCTTCCAATATTCGGACTTTGCATACAATGGTCAAGGTTTCTTGATGGCATCAGGGAGACGCCCGTACTTGAAGGATTGGACTTTTTTGCCGCTGGGATGGGGTCCCTCTATGCACAGCAACAAAGAGATGATTCGCGTAGGACCCCAGTCGGGTCAAAAAGATTTACAACCGGGTTCCCAGATGAATCTGGTTGGAATATGGAAATGGTGGAGGTTGGACAGGTAGAAGATGTTATTACTGCAGAGAAAACGGCTGAGGTTGCCATAAGAGTACTTTGTGCTGGAATGTCAGTTGCAATGAGCTCGCTGGCTGAATTTGCTATGGGTTCCGCAGATGGATACACAGAACTTGTTAATCAGTGGGAGAACACCAAGTGTTCACAAAGTTCAGTTAGGGAGATGACATAATTTGTGATATACAGAACTTGTTAATCAGTGGGAGAACACCAAGTGTTCACAAAGTTCAGTTAGGGAGATGACATAATTTGTGATATTTTGTTTTAGGTAGTTTGGTTGAAGGTGTCATTGTAATTACAATTACTGCTTATGACAAGGTAGCATAGAATTTATAGATATCTTTTTGCTACCATTTGGCTTATAGGATTATCAGGAAGCTTACTTCACATATAAAAATCAAGTCTCAAATTGCTTCTCATCTCCCACCTGGAGGGGCTTGTTACTACTTGTGAGGCACTGCAAATGACTACACAGTTACTTGTGTACTAATGCAAATTTTACCCTTTTTTGTTGTTGCTTTTTAACAAGAGTTGCATTCGTCCAGGTCCTGGATACGTTTAAAAAAAAAAGATTGCATGAAATAAATAAAATAAAATAGTTACAATCTTAATAAAGGACTTCAAAGTGCCAAACCTTTTTTTTTTTTTTTTTTTTTTTTTTTTTTACTAATGAAGAAATACATTGAGAAAGTTTAAAAGCCAAAATATAAGAAACCAGCAAGAAGTAAAATTTATCTGCTTCCCTCCTGGACCTCAAAATTTACACTTATATATTGCACATAACAAATCCTTAGACTTGTATGAACTCTTATTATCCAAATCCTTGATGTTACAAAGTTGACAGTGGAAAAAAAAAATGAAAGAGAAATAACCTCATTATGCAGTCAGCTCGAACCAGCAGCACTGGAAAAATTTTGGTGTTGAGAAACAGCAGTTGTGTTGCCAAGAAATATTTGGCCCTTCTTCTGAAAGTTTTTTCTCTCTGTTTTTTCCCTCTTGGAACCACATTGTACAATGTATACAAGTGTGATAGTGTAATTCTATTGATATAAAAGAAAAAAGTTAGATCCAAGGCTACACTTTAATAGCATTAAACTTATGTACTAATTCATTGGAAGAACAAATGATGCAATCCAATGACTCTAAGCATATGCCCATAAACTTTTTTTTTAACGTTGAAAATCTTGCCGCCAAATTATTCTACTCGGATATCCTAAGTTCTTACAAAAAAATACATCTCTGAATTCGAACCTAGGACTAAAGCAATCAAATCCTAAGTCCGATGTCACCAAGCCACACCCCTTAGAACTCATATGCTCATACACCCTTATATGCTCATACACCCTCAAAATATAAATAAAAAAACATTGTCTTAAGGTTTTCCGAATATCTTACGAGGTTACCATGCTCTAAGAGTTTGCCCTTCACCACTGATGTTTCCTAATAATTCATAACAGGGGGAAGAAAGAGAAAACATGTAAAAATTAAAATAAGTTCAGATGTAATAAATGAAGATGCCACTGGCTCATAGTCTAGTGATAACGCATGTTCTCCCCATTGGAGTCCCTGCAGGGGCAGAGACTCTTGTCTCCCAAATTGGGAGTAGATTGAGTGTAGATTCCTCCTCAGTTATTTGAGTCTAGCAATGTCTTGATCTTCTGAGGATTGGCCTCAATGTCTCTTGGACTGACCATGTACACCAAAAACATTCCCGAGGATACGCCAAAAGCACACTTCTCTGGATTCAGCCTCATCTTATATCTCATCAGGAGTTCAAAAGTTTCCATGAGGTCCTTCAGATGATCATTGGGCAGTACTGTCATTGTGATCATATCATCGACATAGACTTGCACCGTCTTGTCGATGAGAGGCTTGAAGACTCGGTTCACCAACCTTTGATACGTTACCCCGGTATTCTTCTATCTGAAGGGCATCACCTTGTAGCAGTACAGCTCTTGATCCGTGATGAAGACTGTGTTTTCTTCATCCTCAGGAAATATTTTGATCAGAATGTATCTCGAGAATGCATCCATGAAACTTAGCAGCCCATGGCAAGCCGTCGAATCCATCAACTGATCTACTTTATAGAGTGGAAAGTTGTCATTTGGGCAGACTTTGTTTAAATCTGAGAAGTCCACACACATCATCCACTTGTCATTGGCCTTTTTGACCAGAACCACATTCAATATCCATTACGGGTACTTGACTTCCCTAATAAACCTAGCCTTCATCTACTTATCCACCTCTGCATGGATACCGTCATACAGTTTCTGGTTGAAGACCCTCATCTCTTGCTTCACCGGCTTATTAATTTGGTCTATCGACAAGTGATGACTTATGACCCGAGGGTCCATCTCGGGCATATCTATGTGGCTCCATGCGAAGACATCCAGGTATTCCCTCAGGAACTCAATGAGCTCCATCTTCAGACTTTGTTCCAACCCGACCCTGGCCTTGACTATTTTCTTAAAGACAAAAAGCTCCATTGACTCTTATTCCTCTCCCACTCCTCCATACTGAGTGGGTCCTCGGGTTGAGGATTCGGTGGACTCCACTTCAACTGTATCTTTTTCTATTTCCTTATTCTTTTGCCCTGCAACATCATCAATACACATGGTCTCTTTGGACGTGGCTGCAAAACAGCTCATCATCACTTTCTGACTGCTGCATACAACCTCGACCTCTTCCCTAGTCAGGAACTTCAATTTCAAGTAATAGCTCGACATAACTTCCCTCGATTTCATCTTGAAGGGCCTTCCCAAAATCACCAGGTAGTTACTCAAACAATATACCACAGTGAAGTCCATCATTATAATCCGAGTATGAGGGTTGTCTCAATTGTCATTGTCAGTTGTACCCGACCTAGTAAAACAACTATAGATCTCCTAAACCCGTACAATGAGGTTGCATCATGGATCAAAGTGATGAATTCCACTCACAGTCTATTCATGGCCTCCTTAGATATAATGTCAACTACGCTTCTGAGGTCCACCAATATTCTGTCTACCTCTGACCCGCCAATGTTGGTCTTGATTTTCAGTGCATCATCACGAGGATAACTCACACCTTAAACATTCTCATTGGTAAACATTATCGGCACTGGCCTGGACTTTTGAATCCTCTAGAATCTCTTTGTTGCCATCACCTCGAGGTCGTTTATCCGACAATAGTTCTTTTTTGTTCGGTTCGAGTCCCCTACTAAAGTTCTTCCTCCAATTATGGTGAACATACGTCTCAGTTCCCTTCTCTGTCTCACCATCATGGCCTCATGATCAATGCATTATTTGATGTAATCGTTCCTCACCAGGTCATCCACTTGTTCCTGCAAGTCTCTCAACTTTCAATGGCATGATCCCTCGTATTGTGATGAGAGTAATACGCCCTGGTGTCCATCTTGTTGGGTTTTCTAGGTCAAATCAAGATCAATTAAGCATATGAAATGTGTGAATACGCAAAGTAAAGTAGCTGAAATACTCACTTTGATCGGCTTGGATGTCGGTGTAGAGTTCAAAACTTTTGCCTCCTTGTGTTATGCTCCAAGCTCCTCTTTGAATGTTGAATCAATGCTCCAAGCTTTGATCTTTGATTCCAAGCTCAATGATGGGTTTCCCTAACACCTTTGAATGACTCCATGGATGTGCTAGCACCTTTGATTTTGAAGCAAAATCAAGAAGTAAATGAGCCCTAGGCTCACGGCATTGGAGAGAAAAAGAGGGGCAATATTCTGCCAAAGAGAAGAATGAGAGAGAGTGAATTATTTTTTGTGTAAAATGATAACTTGTAATTTGATTTTCAAAAAATCAAAATGATATACCAAAAAAAAATATTTGGTAAAAGTCATTCACTTTACCAACTTGGTGTGTTGGATAAGTCACCAACAACCCACCAAAACCCATCACCAAAAATTTAATTAAAGTGACAAGTGATGTGACTTGTGATGTGACACGTGGGCCCCACTTGATTCAAAATCTGAGTGGGCCCGCACACATCCCGGGCTCTGGTTCGCTAATTCTGAATTAACGAATTTTCGTTGCGACGTAATTAAATCAAATTTAATTAAATAATTATTCCTAGCAAAATTACTATTCACGTCGCTCGCGAATTAATTCTAAACTAATTCGTTTGCCCGAATTAAAATCTAATTTTAATTCCGTTATGAAATCTAATTTCATTTAATATATTGAATATATTATTTTATCGATTAATATCAAATTAATTGTTCTCTCTCTTCAAATAGTATTTTATCCCAGATAAAATCTCTCTGTAATTAATCCTAGATTAATTTTCTCCCTCATCTAATTAATCTCAGATTAATTATGTTCGAGTCATACGTCATCGGTGAATCTTCGGGAAGCGACCCATGAGATCCATGGATATGTTGGTAGTAAATCCGGTCATCGGAATATCCGAATACGTGCGTACCCGGTACCATGTTCTTACCGATTTACAAGGCATGGTTGGCTTCTAGCAAAGCACCGTGCCTACCCAATTCTCCAGAAATATTCTTTTAAGGAATATGTAATCTATGTCAGGCGTAGTATACGTAGTATTGCGTATTGCGATCCAGTATCGAATGTCACATGCTAGGCCTGGGGCTGGAATTATGTCTGCCCCATACGAAGCACATGTCGGATCTCTGGTAACTAGTCTCTATAATCAGATAATCATGACCTATTCATATTATCCCGATGACTACAGTACTAAAGAGTACTAGTTCCATATCATGCGTGATCATCATCTCCATATGACTGGAGTGATACTTTCATCTTGACATCACACTCATTACACTACAATTCTCAATATACCCAGAAGAGGCGTACACAGAACCTGTTAAAGCCCCGAACGACCAAAACCAAGTATACTGATCATCGCAAGTATTAGCGATGCAAGTCTCAGGTTAGACCAAATACATCTACCCTGATTCGGATTCCCATAGACACATAGTCATACTACCAATGGGATTCCGAGGGGTCTATCCAGAGCGAAGCTGTTCCCGTACCATCGGTAAACACAACTCCTATCACACTTGCATAAGTATCCAATACTTAAATATATGAGAACTATGCCGTTATGCTCCCACAACGCGCACAAGTGCAATACTAGTCTATTCCGCATTATCGATGTCCAGTCTCGATAATACTACGACTAGGGATATTTAATGATTAACCTTAGTGGATTAATATTGTCTCATATCTTATTAATCCGGAGCTAATCATATGGACTTTTATCATTTATATATCTTGGTAATCCAATTACAAATGATAAAAGAGAATTTCATTTGTCACATAGTTAATTTGTACAACAACACAATGTTCTGTACAAATAGTGATGCTATGGGTCATAATTGTCCAACAATCTCCCACTTGGCCTATAGCCAATCACTCAAGTGTCCTACACTTGAACTATGTACGAGTCGCTCAAACTTCTGCTGAGAAACAGCTTTCGTCAACGGATTTGCAAAGTTATCATCTGATGCGATTTATTCGATCATCACATCGCCACGATGTATGATCCGAAGAATCAGATGAAACCATTTGAAGTACATACTTGGATCGTTGATGAGACCACTAATTCTTTAGCCTGTGTTGTAGCCTAGCTCAGCCGCTAACAGAACTACACCTAATATAATTAGGATTATTATAGATCCAAATCGCTTCTTTTGCTGCCTTAGCTGCAGCAATATTCCACTTTTGTTGTTTATTTGGCAACAATATCTTGCTTGGAAGATTTACAGCTCACTGTTCCGTTATTCAAACTATATAGTACCCTTATTACGACTTATAGTCATTTTTTGTCGGTTTGGAAACTTGCAGCGGTGAACCCAATCACTTCAAGTTCTCATTCTCCATAATATAAGAAAGCATTTTTAGTTCATCTAAGATAGTTAAGGATGTTCTTAACATCAATCCAGTGACTATCACTTGGATTGGCCTGATTGTGACTTCATATGCTCAAAGCATATGAGACACCAGGTCGCGTACATATCTTTCAATGTACGATTTCTCGGAGAGTGCCAACAACTTTTAGATCTATCCCAGTAGATCATTATTCCTAGAATAAAAGTTGTCTCTCCCAAGTAGTATACGGAGAATTTTAATGAAAGCCAAGCTTTCACCGATTGTATTATGGAAATGTCATTTCCAAGAAATGATATATCATCATTATATATAGGACAATCATTATCAGTGCGCTCCCACTATCTTTATTATATACACAAGAATTATATTCATTTTGAATTAAATCATATACCATTATGATCACATCAAAACGCTGGTTCCAAGAACGCAATGCTTGCTTCAATCCATAAATAGATCGAATTAACTTGTAAACTTTGTTTGCATATTTTGGTACGACAAAACCGTCAGGATGTTGATAAAAATCCTCCAAAAAGGTTTCCTTTTAAGGAAAGAGATTTTGACGTTCAGCTGCCATATTTCATAAATGAAACATGCAGCATTAGCAAGCATTATCCAAATGGATTTAATCATGGCAACGAGTAAAAAGTTTTGTCGTAATCGACACAATGTTGATAACGATACATTTTCGTTACAAGTCTAGTTTTGTACGTTTGTATGTTGCCATCCATGTATGTCTTCCTTGAAGACTCATTTAGTACCAATAGGCACAATGCCTTCCGGTACAACAACCAGTGTCAAAACTTGGTTGGTATACATGGAATCCATTTCAGACTTCATATCACTTTGCCATAAAAAGAGTAGATACCTTGTATCACTTCCTTATACGTAGTCAGTTTGTCTTCTTCAATAAGATTGACATCTACATGAGGTGAGATCAGAAATCCATACCTCCCAAGTTGTTTTCTGACTCTCTCCGACTTACGTGGTTCTTGTGTATTCGAAGATTGTGGTACAGTTTCATCCCTGATAAACTGTTTGTGTTCCGTTAAGGAATCGGTGCCTGGAACATTATTACTCCGATTTTCATCGAGTTTTACTTTCCTCTCACTTACCACTGCATATAGGTATTCCTTTTAGGAAAACCGCATGGCGAGCAACAATTATATTGTTCTCTTGTGAGTTTTATAAGTACTATACTTTAGTTTCCCTAGGATATCCAATTACAAATTAGGCACTTATCCGATTTGGGTTCTAGTTTGGTATCATCCAAACATATGCCTAGCATTCCCAAATCTTCAAGAATGAGAAACCCGGTTTCTTTCCTGTTCATATCTAATATGAAGTCTGTCTAACAGATTTTCTTGGAACCTTATTCAAAATAAGTATTGCACTGTTTAATGTGTATCCCTAGAAGGAAAATGGTAGCTCAGAGCGACTCATCATTAACCTTATCATGTCCAACAAAATTCGGTTTCTCCGTTTGGACACACTGTCAAATTGAGGTGTTCCGTGAAGAGTCTACATTGAAAGAATACTATACTCTTTCAAGTAATTGAGAAACTTATTGCTTAAGTATTTTCATCACGGTCCAATCGTGATGTTATAATACTTTTTCCGGTCTGTTTGTCTACTTCGTGTCGAAACTCTTTGAATTACTCAAAAGTTTCCGATTCATGTTTCAAAAGAAACACATAACCATAACGCAATACCACATCCGTAAAGGTTACGAAGTATTCATATCCACCTCTAGCCTAACTAGATATGGGCCCACTTACGTCACTATGAATGAGGGCTAACAGATCGGTGGCACTTGTACTTTTACCAAGTAAAAGGTATTTTAGGCACTTTGCCTAATAAACTAGATTCGTAGACATTATTTGAATTAGAATCAAATTCGTCCTAGTACCCACTCTTCGAAATGTGGATATACGAGTCTTGTTAATGTGTCCCAGACAATAATGCCACAAATAAGTCTCATCTGATTAATTCAGTTTGAGCTATTTGTTTTTCATGTTATACATTTGAGATTAATTATATTCTCAATATAAATACTGTTATTCACATCTAATATGTTTATCTCGATATCATCTTTATAAACAAAACACTTTGTGTTTTAGAATATAAAGGTATACCCGCAACGAGTTAAACTAGATATAGAGATAATGTTTCTAGTCAAACTAGGTATATTATAACAGTTTCCTAATTTAAGTACATGCCCAAATGACAGTTCCAAAATTTAGGTTTCTACGACCAAAACAGCGACTTTCGTCCTGTTTCTGACTCACATGTCGATCTCAATTGAAGCCAGTCTCCTGCTAATCAGCAGATTCTACACATCAGTACATATTTATGTACCACATCTAGTATCAAAAATCTAATTTTGAAACTAATAGTGAACATGTTTATGACAAACATACTTGAAGCCGGAGCCTTGCCCCATCTTCACTTCCTTCATGTCTGCCTTGTCCATACGGCAGTCACACTTCCAGTGACCCCGTTTGCCACAGTTTAGGCAGACATATTGGGATATATCCTTTGTCTTCCCAGAAGACTGTGATGATTTTGCCTTCGCCTCTTTTAGAAGCTCTGGCTCTGCCTCCTTGAACATAGCCGTAAACTCTCTAAGAGTTTACTCTTGGTTCATAATGAACATGCCCCAGCTTTCGGGTAGAGACTATAAGATCAAATCTTTGGTAGTCTCGGCCACGTAGGTAATGCCCAGCTAACCTAGCTGATCGATGTCAGTAATCATCTGTGACACCTAGTGCTCGACAGATGTACCATCTGACATACACGAGCGAAAGAGCTTCTTTTGCAATTTGTACTTCTAAGATCTAAGAATAAATCTATGAAGATCTTTTAATTTCAACATCATGGTACAAGGATCTAATCCTTAATTTTGACGACGGAATTAAAGATTCATTGTGGTAAGCTTAACGGATTGAGCACTAAAGTTATCATCACCATGAGTCTTCCAAAACTCATGCTCCACTATTTGCTTAACTCCGGGCTCAGGCCCGAGATGTTTCTCTATCAAATAGAATAACTTCTCAGTTCCCAGGACTATCCTGGGGTTTAATTCCCAATCTGAAAATTGGAGCCGTTTAAAGACATTTTCTCCCATGATTATGTTCTAAACGCTAATCTTTCAGTTATCTTGATTCCAATAGTCCAACTATCCAATCAACGATTTCTGGTATAATCAAATATAATGATTACCATAGTCTAACTATATAATCAACTACTATTTGATTGGTTAAATTCAAATATATTGATTACTATAATCCAATTATATAATCAACTATAAATGAAGTAGTTTGAATACAGTCCAAATGTTCAATTAAAACAACAATTAAATATTAGTCCAACTAATATATTTATTAATTAATGACGAAAAATGAAATGAGTGCGTATTGGCAAGTATCTAAACGAATTTGCAAATTTAATACTTATCTCCCACTATTTTTCGGCGAGCCTCTGACCCTCTATTGAGTACTCGGGAAACCTAGTTTCCTAGTGGGCTAGGATCCCGTTAAATAACACACAATCTTGACTTTGGCCAACAAATTGTATGAAACTTAACTAGGTAGATCTCTAAGATCAATTGGATCTCATCCAATTCCTAGATCCAGTAGGTGGACATCCAAGTCCGATACATATATCTAATATATGCCAATATATCCAATATATTCCCTAACATTTTTCCTCTGAATCAACTAAGCCTTGGCTTTGGCACAACAAGCTTAATGATTCCAGTTAAGCGGGACCCATTGACCTTGGAAAGCTTCGTAATCGATGTCGATGGACAAGAAGTGATCATGGATTTGGCCAACAAATCACAACTTGGACAAGACATGCGATATGGAACAAAGCCTTCATGATTCAAACACATCCGCGATGGACAAAGGTCTTGACTTTGGCCAACAAACCAGTGTCAATCTTGGATCTTGAGAATGAATCATTCAATGGAAGGAAAACGCTTAATATTTGTTGAGGGTTTTCGCGTAATTGGAAACCAATTAATTATCTTTGATTAGGTCTCATCATACACCCTTAAGCATGCATTCTAAAAGCATAATAAGGCGCGGTAAATAAATTAATAATGATATGCGGATTGATATCTCACAAGTTGTTCCTAGAACAAATCTCTCCATTTCCTCTCCCCGGCTAGCACTATTCTTACTTCTACCCAATTACATAACACTTCTAAAGAAACCTTATTTACATTGAGGGGAATAGGTAAAAAGAGAATTACAAAGAGTCAAGAGGTAATAGGCTGGACACGCATGTCCAATTTAATAAATTCTAAATTTATTAGAACAATTTCCAAAATTGCCCTCACCCATCTAATATCCATCTGATATACATTATTCATACATCACATCCATGTATTCATACAAAGCATGTTATCAATCAATCTAATCCAATTAATTAATCTTTGATTAATGACCATCCAATGTTCAAAACACGTTGATTTGCGCGAGTCCAACTCGTTTAAGAGTAAGTACTCAAAGTACGAATTCTTGAATTATATCAAACTACAATATAAATCCAATTTAATTTGTATTCAATACTAATTCTTTATTTAATTCCAAATTAAATAATTACACTTTTTAATGTGCCTTTGCGACTTAGATTCTAAATCTAATTTTAACGGGTCTCAAAGCCCAATTAACATCCAATGTTAATTTAATAAAGTCCAATGGGCTTTCAATTAATTTATAAGGCATGGATTTTGGCAACCAAAGCCCAATAAGGAATCACCATTTGCCACAAAATTAATTTTGGCCCATTAGGCCCAATTAAATTTTAAAGGCCCAATAATCATATTTGAACTTTATGGAAATGGTTTTAGGCCCAATTGGATCTAACCAATTATCTTAAACCAAACTTGGCCCAACCAAGTCCATTAAGCCCAAATACAACATTAATAGCCCAATTTCAAATTAAGCCTAATTAATTAAATTCCAATATTCCAAATATCACAATTTAATTAACTAAAGTGTGTAGCCATAATTAATTAGTTAAATTAATATTTCCAAAACACCAATTACACTAATTAATCATGTTTTAACTAATCAATTTATGTCCAACACAAATTGAAGCAAAATCAATCCAACATGCTCTCCAAGGCTCACAGTAATTCAAGGGATTTTATATCCGATTTTGATTTCAATCCAATTAAATCACAAATCAATATATCCTAACATTTTAAACACATCCAATGGCTTAAAATGAAAATCACCATGACCTATAAGGGTCCTATTGATTCGGCCAATGTAAGCAATTAGGGGAAAATTAATCTAATTAATTTTTCTCCAAATTCATCATGCATAACTCTTAGTTATCATAATCTAAGCATACTCAACCAATTAATTTGAAGAAATCATGCTCAAATCACAAAATCCAAAATTAAAGTTTAAGAACCCTAAATTCAATTTCATGCTCAATTATGGCTCTGATACCATTGTTGGGTTTTCTAGGTCAAACCAAGATCAATTAAGCATATGAAATGTGTGAATACGCAAAGTAAAGTAGCGGAAATACTCACTTTGATCGGCTTGGATGTCGGTGTAGAGTTCAAAAACTGTTGCCTCCTTCTGTTGTGCTCCAAGCTCCTCTTTGAATGTTGAATCAATGCTCCAAGCTTTGATCTTTGAATCCAAGCTCAAGGATAGGTTTCCCTAACACCTTTGAATGACTTCATGGATGTGCTAGCACCTTTGATTTTGAAGCAAAATCAAGAAGTAAATGAGCCCTAGGCTCACGGCATTGGAGAGAAAAAGAGGGCCAATATTCGGCCAAAGAGAAGAATGAGAGAGAGTGAATTATTTTTTTGTGTAAAATGATAACTTGTAATTTGATTTTCAAAAAATCAAAATGATATACCAAAAAAAAATATTTGGTAAAAGTCATTCACTTTACCAACTTGGTGTGTTGGACAAGTCACCAACAACCCACCAAAACCCATCACCAAAAAGTTAATTAAAGTGACAAGTGATGTGACTTGTGATGTGACACGTGGGCCCCACTTGATTCAAAATCCGAATGGACCTGCAACACATCCCGGGCTCGTCTTCGCTAATTCCGAATTAACAAATTTTCGTTGCGACGTAATTAATCAAATTTAATTAAATAATTATTCCTAGCAAAATTACTATTCAGGTCGCTCGCGAATTAATTCTAAACTAATTCGTTTGCCCGAATTAAAATCTAATTTTATTTCCGTTATGAAATCTAATTTCATTTAATATTCCGAGTAGCACCTCTGTTGGGGCAGTTGTGGAACCCCTAGGGTCGGATTAGAAGTGGGTCTAACCCAAGGATATTACGGATAGATGTATTTAAAATAGTTTAATGAAACTACATTCTGATATGAGTCCGTAGGAAAAAACGAGGACCATATCGGAGTTCGGAAACTCCGAAATTGAGAAAATGAAGTTTTAGTGTTCATCAGTCCTCGGAGTCGCGACGCGGAGCCTTGGGATTCGAGACGCTCCAAAGTGTGAAAGCAACTGCGAGAGCTGAAATTTTTGGAGTTGCGATGTGAAAGAGTTGGAGTCGCGATGATCCTAGGTCTGATGCTCAGTGTCGCGATGCTGGAAGGTCAGTGTCGCGACGCTCCCAGGACAGTGAGCAATTTCAACCTTCAAATAAATCCTAAACACTTCCAATTTTCTCATATCATTTCAATACACCTTAAAACTAATTTTAACATAAAAACCAACCACAACACAAGTTATACAACTAACATACATTTATTTTAAATACATATATGCATTTATTTGAATCAAAACACAAACCAATTTAGAATCCACTATGAAATATCTCATGAATAGTTATAATTCACTCAAAGGTTGTCAAGTGATTCTAGAATGATAGCCATAGCTCTAAGCTTTAATTTAGAGTTCCAAACTCTTATTAATTTTTCCATGTCCAACGTGAACATCTTTGACCTAATTAACAAGCATATTGTGTTTATACTTCCAAAGCATTCTAACATAATCTATTAGCCTTATTTCAACTTCAAACTATGTAATCATGCATCCAATACATAATTCATCACTATATCTCTCACTAATGAAAAATTCACTAATGAAGAACATAGCTTAAGAGAATTTTAAATTTACCTAGTAAGCTTGAAGCAAGATTCAATCTACTTCTCCTTTGTTGAAATAGTTGAAGAACTTACAAGGATTAGCAAGCTTGACTCCAAGATCCAATCTTGATTCCAATGCAAGTAAGCTTCACTCCAAGATCCAATCTTGATTCCTCCTTGTTGAAATGTTATAGAGATCTTCCAAAGCCTTTCTAAACACTTATCTTCTCTAGGCTAATTTCTCCAAGAATTGCTTGTATTAGCTTTTTTAAGCTTAATTAAAACTTTCCTAAAGCTGGCTATTTATAACAAAGCTTAGGTAATTTTAATTAATAAAAGTTCTAATCAATTTTTATATAGGCTTAATTTAATTTGTCTAAATATGTATAATTAGGTGTGATTAATCACTTTTATCTACCATTTTGATTTAATCCAATTAAATCAAGACAGAGATTAGGAAATGGATTAGTTCAATGTTTGCCACTTTGATTTAATCCAATTAAATAAAGACAAAAATACATATAATTACATACTTATAATTACCATAATATCCTCAAATGATAGAGATAATTATAAAATTACGACAAAACCCTTGTGTAAATATTGAATTAATCCAATTAGATCAAAGTAAATAATCAATGTTATTCAATAACACTTGATTATCTTAGTTGATAATTATAATATCGAATATTACCTTTTATCAAAAATAATCGGCTACCCAAGTGCTCAACGAGTACACTTCATATTGGGACTCTATAAGTTCAGACACGTTCGTCATATAAGCCTAGCTATTATGTACGCAATTCTGCCACCTCCGAATTTACGAAGAACACAAACGACCTTTCTGAACTATACAAGTCGAGGTCATTACATATGTTTGACAATCCCTCCGTCGTAGGCTATCCGAGTTGTGCTTAGGAAATACACCGTCAAGTTTCTGAGGCGCACATCTCATGTCGACATGTCCACGACTCCTTACAACTGATGCGATCGACCATAGGTGATCGACTTTGACCAAAGTTTTAAGAATCGTGACTTACATGGATACCTAAACCCCTTATGGTACACATACGGGCCGACGAATTTTATCTTGATTCACACTTGATTAACGAGTGAATTGGTCCACACCCAGCATGGCATCAATGTGTGGAGGATCTCACACAAAATCAATGATATCCCATAATAAAAGGATTACATATGTTACTCGACTCGAGGAGATTCCTATTGACAGTGGTGTGTACTTCCAACTATTATGAATCACTTGTGAGTCATTCAGTATTCTACCCAACCAATACCCACAAGTCTATACGAGCTTTCAAAGCTCATGGTACATCAGGTTAAACCATTGGAACTCCAATTCCAATATACAACATGTGCTAGTCTTCTAGGTTATAGGAATTAGACCGTATTCCAAAACCAACGACCAGGAATATTTACTTTAAGAATAGTTTACAATAGTAATATTTATCCCAATGTCGAACCACCTAGTGTCCAGTATTACAACAAGACTATTCTAAGATCGATGTCATTCTTAGTATATTGATACATCAATCTAATAAGCATAATGACAATACCATCAATAAGGTATGAAATGAAAATATAGTTATTTTATTAATAAATAATAAAATATACAATACATTATTTCGATTGGCACTCCAAGCACCAACTTCAACAAACTCCCACTTGCTTAGTGCCAATCTGGATGATATCGCAGTCCCATCTCCTCCATATGTTTATCGAATAACTTAAGGCATTTGTAAGCGGGTCTGTTATGTTGTCTCGTCCTTGATAAGTGCCAATCTAGATGGTACCACTATGTCTTTTTGTTCAATAATTTCTCTAATTATGCGGTATTTCCTTTCCACGTGCTTAGACTTGCAATGGCTCCGCTACTATCACTAGTACAATGGGATTGAATCCATAATACTAGACACAACGCCAAGTTCTGTGATAATTTTTTTAATTCAAACAGCTTCTTTAGCAGCTTCTGAAGCCGCTATAAATTCCGCCTCAGTGGTAGAAGCAGTTTTTGAGCTTTGCTTTGAACATCGCCAACTAATCGCACCATCGTTAAGGGTAAATAGGTATCCTGATATAGATTTTCTATCATCTGGATCTCCCTGTAAGTCGGAGTCTGTATAACCCTTAACTTGTAGCTCATCTTCTCCACAAATCAGAAAATTATCCCTAGTACCCTTAAGATATTTCAAGATATGTTTCACGGCTGTCCAATGATCATTACCTGTATCAGATTGATATCGGCTAGTCACACTGACGCCGAAACTGATGTCAGGTCTTGTACATAGCATAATATATATTATACTTCTAATACAAGAAGCATATGGCAAGTTAGACATCCTTACTCTCTCTTCTTCAGTCTGAGGTGCCATTTTATTCGAAAGATGTATATCATATCAGAAAGGTACATTTGTTGTCTTGCAGTTGGTAAAATCGTACATTCCTAACATATTATCTATGTACGTCTATTGCGATAACCCTATAGGCTTCCTAACTCTATCCCGATAGAGCATTATACATAGTATATATGAAGCTTTACTCATATCTTTCATGGAGAAGTTCTTGCAAAGGTAGGCTTTCATACTTTGCATTAATCTTATATCATTCCCAATGATAATGATGTCATCTACATACAAGACTAGTAAAACTATCATGCTCCTACTAACTTTCTTATAAACACACGGTTCTTTCTCATTCTTGATGAATCCAGATAATCTGATTATCTCATCAAAATGACAATTCCAGCTTTGAGATGTCTGTTTAAGTCCATAAATAGACTTTGGAGCTTACGAACCAAGTTTGAAGTCTCACCGGATACAAAACCCTCTGATTATTCCATATGGATATCCTCTTCAAGGAATCCATTTAGGAAATCGGTTTTCACATCCATCTGTCATATCTCATAATCATGATATGCAACAATGGATAAAAGAATCCTAATGGATTTTAGCATGGCTACTGGTGAAAAAGTTTCCTCATAGTCAATCCCAGGACGTTGAGTGTAACCTTTTGCTACCAGTCGGGCCTTAAAGGTTTCCACCTTTCCATCAGGCCCTCGCTTCCTTTTGTAAACCCATTTACAACCAATAGGTTTAACTCCTTCAAGAAGTTCAACTAAGTCCCAGACTTGATTGTCATGCATAGAATCCGTCTCAGATATCAAGCCTTCCTGTTGTTTTCCCAAATTGATATCCAATATCGCTTCTTTATACGTAGTCGGATCTGTTTCCTCCAAAGGGAGAACATCAAGGCTTACATCAGATGTTAAAAGTAATCTCTCAGGAGGCCTTGATATTATGTTTGACTTACGTAGAACCTGTGTTGTAGATCTTTCACCTAGTTGGATCTCTGGTTCCATCTCAGGTTCTTTAATGTTGGGATCAAACTCATCAAGTTCAATCTTTCTACAATTCCCACATTCTCTCAAAAATTCCTTTTCAAGAAAATTGGCAAAACGAACAAAAAATACATTTCGTTGCTCAGAATCGTAAAATTGATATCTCATGGAATTATCAGGATATCCAACGAACCTACATTTATACCCTCTGGGTGCTATTTTATTATGTTGCGTAACTCTAACATATGCATGACATCATCAAATCTTTAAATGCCTAAGACTTAGATTTCTACCGAACCATATCTGATAGGGGGTCGTAGAAACAGCTTTCGATGGAACCCTATTAAGTATGTGGGCAGCAGTAAGTAAAGCGTAACCCTAAAGGTAATAAGAAAGATCTGTATAGCGCATCATTAATCACATCATATCCAATAAAGTACGATTTCTACGCTCAAACACATTATTACATTGAGGTGTTCTTGGTGGGCTATATTGGGCAAGAATTCCATTCTCCTTTAAATAATTTATGAATTATTCACTCATGTATTCACCGCCTCAATCTGATCGAAGGCGTTTGATGAATTTATTGATTTGTTTTTCTACTTCGTTTCAGAATATTTTGAACTTGTCAAATATTTTCGATTTATGTCTCGTCAAATAGACATAACCATATATAGACTTATCATCCGTGAAAGTCACTAAGTATGTTGAACCATCATGAGCGGCATGATTTAATGGACGGCACATATCGTTGTGTATTAGCTCCAATAAATCTCCATCATGGTGTCCAATACCAAGAAATGGGGTCTTTGTCATCTTCCGTTGGATACATGACTCACAAATCGGATAAGGATCTAAGGTAAGATTTTCAATCAAACCATATTTTACCAATTTAGATAAACGTCTAACACATATGTGATCCAATCTCATATGCTATAGTTCACTATTATTTAATTCAGGTTTCATACTTGTATTTTCCTCTACATTAAAGACATCTTTATATGTTTCCAAAATATAGTGACCGTTAGATAAAGAACATTCACATTTCACTAAATTATCTTTATCATATAAACATAAAGCTTCATCTTTAATGTTTACTTTGTATCCATCTTTATCTAATATTGGCAGTGATATTATTTGTCTGGTAAGGGAAGGTACATAATAACAGTCATGTAAATCTAATTTACATCCATTAGGGAGTAGAACAATCGTTCCTATGGCTTTTGATGGAGTTGGTGCTTGGAGTGTAAATCCAAATTGTATATTTTATTATTTATTAATAAAATAACTATTTTTTTCATTTCATACCTCATTAATGGTATTGTCATTATGTGTATTAGATTGATGTATAGATATGCTAAGAATGACATCGACCTTAGAATAGTTTTCACACTAGGTGTAAACTATTCTTAAAGTAAATATTCGTAGTCGTTGGTTTTGGAATACCGTCGAATTCCTATAACCTAGAAGACTAGCACATGTCGTATATTGAAATTGGAGTTCCAATGGTTTAACCTGATGTACCATGATTTTTGGAAACTCATATAGACATGTGGATATTCGTTGAAGCGAATATTGAATGACTCATAGGTGATTCCTAATAGTTGGAAGTACACACCACCGTCAATAGGAATCTCCTCGAGTCGAGTAGCATATGTAATCCTTTGACTATAGGATATCATTGATTTTGTGTGAGATCCTCCACACTTTAATGTCATGTATGTCAGAAAATTTTCATGGTCTGGCCTCTAGATGTTCGTTGGGTGTGGACCGATGCACTCAGTAATCAAGTGTGAAGCAAGATAGGATCTGTCGGCCCGTATATGTACCATAAAAGGTTTAGGTATCCATATGAGTAATGTCACGATTCTTAAATCTTTGGCCAAAGTCGATCACCTAGGGTGGATCGCATCAGTTATGAAGAATCGTGGACATGTCGACATGAGATGTGCATCTTAGAAACTTGACGGTATATTCTATGTTTCCTAAGTACAACTCGGATAGCCTACGACGGAGAGATTGTTAAACATATGTGATAACCTCGACTTGTATAGTTCAGAAAGGTCGTTCGTGTTCTTCGCGAATTCGGAGGTGGCCGAATTGCGTACATATTAGCTAGGCTTATATGACGAACGTGTCTGAACTTAGAGAGTCCCAATATGAAGTGTACTCGTTGAGCACTTGGGTAGCTGATTAATTTTGATAAAAGATAATATTCGATATTATAATTATCAACTAAGATAATCAAGTGTTATTGGATAACATTGATTATTTACTTTGACCTAATTAGATTAATTGGATTAATTCAATAATTATACAAAGGTTTAATTGTAAAATCATAATTATCTCTACCATTTGAGGATATTATGGTAATTGTAAGTATGTAATAATATGTGGTTTTGGCTTGATTTAATTGGATTAAATCAAGGTGGCAAACATTTAAATAATCTATTTCCTAATCCTTATCTTAATTTAATTGGATTAAATTAAAGTGGGAGACAATGGAGATTTGTCACACCTAATTATACATATTTGGACAAATTAGATTAAGCCCACTTAAAAGTTGATTACAACTTTTATTAATTAAAAATTGCCTAAGTTTTGTTATAAATAGCAAACTTTAGGAAGGTTTTAATTACAAGTTAAAATACAAGTAAATTCTTAGAGAAATTAGCCTAAGTTAGAGAAGTGTTTAAAGAAGCTTGTGAGGTCTCTAAAAAATTTCAATTAGGAGAAATCAAGATTAGATCTTGAAGTGAAGCTTACTAGCATTGCAAATCAAGGTTGGATCTTGAAGTCAAGCTTACACTCTTTGGAGATTCTCCGACGATTTCAATAAAGGAGATGTAGATTGGATCTTGCTTCAAGAATATTAGGTAATGTTTGATCTTTTCCTAAGCTATGTTTATTTTTGTATTAGATGCATGATCACATAGCTTAATTTTGAAATAAGGCTAATAAATTGTGTTAGGATGCTTTGAAATTATAAACACAATATGCTTATAATTAGGTCAAAGATGTTCATGTTGGACATGGAACAATTAATAAGAGTTTGGAACTCTAAATTAAAGCTTAGAGTTATGGCTACCATTCTAGATTCACTTGACCACATTTAGGTGAACTAAAATTGTTCATGAGACATTTCCAATTGGGATTCTAAAATGGTTTATGTATTGGATTCAAAATTTACGCAAATGCGTATTTAGAATAAATTTATATTTTTGTAAAAATATTTGATATTTTGACAAACTTGATTTTTTATTCTATAACATGTGTTAATGTTGGTTTTGATATTAAAAATTAATTTTTGGTGTTTTTTAGTTGTTTAGGGAAGACCGGAAGAAATTAGGGTAATAGGCCCTAATTCCTTCAGCTCACTGGAAAGTGAGCTCAAGTTTTCATTTGTAAAATGAAATGAAAACAAAACCAAAAAAAAAAAGATTTCAAACATGGGCACTACAGTGCGTGCTCGCACTGTAGCGCATGTACTTCACGCGCGTCGCACCCTTGGCGCGCGCTGATTTTATTTTCTCTCGTTCTGGAGCTTTCGAACTCCGATTCAGTCCCAGTTTTTTCCTATACGCTCATAATGTAATATAGTATTTTATTAAATAATTTAAAATTACATCCATATTTGATTTACATAGGTTAAACCCATTTTCGCTGCTCATAGCACCGATCCGACCCTATGGGTTCCACAACTGCGCCAACAAAATGGTATCAGTAGCAAAGGCTTAACCCCACATTACATATTTTTGAATCCATGCCACAATAATTTTAATTTAATTATGCATAAGACATATTGGATATGTATTGCATGTTATAAATTAAAAATTTGACCTAATTAAGTTAATGACTTGATTATCATAAATCTCCCGTGATTAGGTGATTATTTTATTTAAGTAATAGTATTAATAATTGATAAGTGTGGTTTATACCCACTTATTCGGGCATCTTTAGCTTATTATTTTGTTAAATTTTGAGATATTTAATGTCATTTATAGTTTATTTTATGTTTTAATTGTAGGATCATTAATACATGGATCCTGGGATAAATACGAGTGTTTCGGGACTTATTGGAAGCATCAGACGCGTGCAGGAGACATGAAACAGCACGAATTAGAAAGTTGAAATCAAGAAGGCTGTGTGAATAACAGAATTTCACTTCAGTATGCATAAATCAACAAAAGAAAGAAAATCAAAGGGGTTGTTGTGCATGCAAAAGGCCATGCAACGTGAATAATAAGAAGGCTTCTAGTGTGGATAATAGGTTGAGCAGAGAAGCCACCAGCTTTGACCATAAACAAACAAGCTTCAGCCGAAAAAAAAAAAAAAAGAAGAATTGGAGAGAGGATTGAAGAGTGACAAGAGGAGACAAAGGCTGTGACATCCGAGGAGGAAGAGATTCAATTCGGGTTATATCTTCTAGTTTCTTTCTTACAACTCTAATGATTTCCATTAGATTCATGAATTGTTTATCATTGATTTTATCTTTTATCATGAATTAACTCCTTAATTCTGGAGAATGGTGTAATCTATCCTTGAACCTTGTATTGTGTTTATCAATTTTGTTATGAAGTTTATTAATTTATTTATATTCTTTTGAGTTTAATGTTTCTTGATTGTTGGCCACAATTTATGATGATGAATGTTTAGAATCTATCACTCGAGAGAGGGGATTTTGAATAGATCTATAGAATATGACCTAGGATTTTATAGAGTTCGAGAGAATCTGTAGTCCTTTGAAGTCGTTAACATAGAATCACAAAGCGTAATGAGTTGTTAACTATTGGATTTTTATAGAGATATCGAAGTCTGTAGTTGATGATATTTTCACTGATGCTCGAGAGAGGGAGTGGATATTTGTGGAATCTTGACTTATAAATAATATAATTGAATAAAGATTAATTGGCATTATAAATACATAGGTGACAGTTAGGTGAAATCAGGATCCAAAATCTCTATCGTATTAGTTCCTCCTATTTTATGTTTTTATATTTGTTATTTAATTAAATCTTATTAATTATCGTCTAAATAAATTTAGGATTATCAATTGTAGTACTAGTGCGAGTTAACACAATCCTTGTGGGTTCGACAATCTTCACTGATTTATACTAAAACTTGACACCGTACACTTGCGGTACGATATAAAAATATCACAACAAGTTTTTGGCGCCGATGCCGGGGATTGTTTGTTTAATGCACATTAATACTACTACCAAGTAATTTTAGCTTTAATTTAGAAATTTTTTTTTTATTTTATTTTATTTTTTTCCTTTTTTTTTGTCTTAAGTTTTATTTTTGTTTTATTTCTTATTTTTTATTTTATTTTATTTTTATTTTTGTTTTATTTTTTTTCTTACGAGGTGAGTTTGAAAAGAAGCAATGACAGATCCTGTTAGTGCACTGATAGCTCAAGTATCGTCCCTCACGACTCATCTAGCAGTATTGACAAATCAAATAGGCCAACCGTCTATTGAAGCTGCTTCTGCTAATGGAATGCTTTTATCCAACAGAGAAGCAGGATTTGAACAAGTACAGTATGTGAACAATCGGAACTTCAACAACTATAGAGGCAGTCTTATGCCTAATTATTATCATCAGATTTTTCATATGCTGATATGGAAAATATTTGCAACCTCCTCATGGCTTCAATTATCCAAGAGCTGAGCAGAAACCTTCCTTAGAAGACCTCATGAGCACGTTTGTAGCTACAACTTCAGAGAGGTTGGAGAAGAATGAGTCAAGGTGGATAACATCGAAACACGAATGGGCAATATAGAGGCAAATATGAAATCTTTAGAAGCACAAATTGGGTTGCTTGTTTCTTTAATGGCCAATCAACAGACATGGGTGTTTCCGAGTGATATTGAAGTCAACCCCAATGAGCAATGTCAAATCATAACCTGTAGGAGCGGAAAAGAGTTTAAAGACACCTCTCAGGACTTAGGCAGTAAAGAAGATGAAATGGTATTTCATGAGGAAACAGTAACAGAAGAATAAAACAAAGGTGAATTGATAATGAAAGGTAAAAATGAAGAAGTCACCTTCAGTGTTTTCAGAGCCATGCCGAGCGTTCAAGGTGATATAGAATGTCACAGGATAAATACAGTAGAAAATGGAGTTGTAAACACGCAGGGTGAATCATTTCAGCGACCTATGAGCATAATACAGCCATCCATAAATGAAGATCTCTGCAGCTAAACCTGAAACCACTCACAAAGCACCGTAAAAAGAGGAGGAAAAGAAAGGTCAGTTCTCACTTAGAGATGATCCCTGGAAGATTAAAAAGGAAGCCGAGCCAATTTTACCGAATGTGCAGTCCAGAATTTCCAACTGAGAGACAATCTACATATTTTGGAGGATCATCTATGGATAAATCACCATAGCCTGCCAAGCTTTCTTTTTCATGTCATAAGAGCTGGTGGATACCAAAGAAGAAACCAGATGAAATTACCCGGTTCACTACGTTTAAGCCACCATAACCATTTAGGTGGTTGCGTCTGGCTAAAGACGTTAAACTTAGCGCTAGCGGGGAGGCAACCCTTGCATTTAATTGCATTTATTTATTTCCTTATTTTTAATTTTTATTTTATTGTGTGCTATTTATTAATTTGCATGTTATTACGTAGGTAGCACGAGACATACAACACCCACGCAACCAACTTCTAACCAGCAAGAGGCCTGATCAACTCAATGCATGGTAGTGTTGTTCCTCACTCTTGTTCTTTAAAGTTTTATCTTACATTGAGGACAATGCAAGTTTTAAGTTTGGGGGTGTGTGCATTTTGTTTACTTGCTATTTAGTTGTTTAAATTTAAAAAAAAAAATTATTGTTTTAGTCTTAGATAGTAAAGCATAAATCATGTGATAATATTGTTTGTTTATGGGTGAAATTTTAGAAAAGATAAGTGCCCAATTTACTTTTATCTGATGCCTTGAAAAATTGATCTATGTTAGACTCGTAAGCACTTAAAAACAAGTTTTTAGCAGTGAAAACTTAAGTAGTTGACAATATGACTAGTTGAAGAAATTGCATGTCGATGAATGACCGTTTGCATAGATATCTATCTTGATTTGCTAGTTTTATGAAGTATGGTATAGTTAAAAAGAAAAATGTCTCTAAAGAAAGAAAATAAAGCACCTATAATCGATAAGCGTGAAGCTACCCATAGGCGAGTATTAGGACCACCATGAGGAGAAATGCTACCTTAAAGGGTAGGTGTGTTAATGAAAAAAAAAGTGCAAAATGAGAAGCAAAAAGAGACAAGAAAAGAAAGAAAATCATACCATACTAAGCACGAATAAAGCAATTATAGAGCATAATTGAGATATCTAGGTTGGTTTGACCATCGATTCTAATTTTTAAACGAAATCATTGAGTTGGCCTACTTAGGAGTCAAGCTGTGACTGAACCTTTAAACACACACACACCGTGAGTCTAGCTTAGATAATTTATTCAAGAATTTGGATTTGAGTCGCATTGCGTACTTTGAAGTTCCCTAATTTCATTTATAAGCTTTCTTTGAGGATAAATTGTATGTGCAACTATCAGGACTATGTTTTGTTATTTTTTATATTTTGTATGATTGTGTGTGAATGACGTTTGTGAATATCGTCACTGTAAGCCCTCACGAGACTATAACTCGTCCACTAGGGCCGCCTAGGGGGTTAAAGGCTTGTGCATACGCTAAATGCAATTGTGATCCCTATGAAAGTGGCTTAGTTAATTTAGTTTTTATTTATTTATTTGAATTTAGTTTTTTATTTTATCTTTTGCTCGGGACTAGTAAAACCTTAAGTTTGGGGGTGTTTGATAAGTGTGGTTTATACCCACTTATTCGGGCATCTTTAGCTTATTATTTTGTTAAATTTTGAGATATTTAATGTCATTTATAGTTATTTTATGTTTTAATTGTAGGATCATTAATACATGGATCCTGGGATAAATACGAGTGTTCGGGACTTATTGGAAGCATCAGACGCGTGCAGGAAACATGAAACAGCACGAATTAGAAAGTTGAAATCAAGAAGGCTGTGTGAATAACAGAATTTCACTTCAGTGTGCATAAATCAACAAAAGAAAGAAAATCAAAGGGTTTGTTGTGCATGCAAAAGGCCATGCAACGTGAATAATAAGAAGGCTTCTAGTGTGGATAATAGGTTGAGCAGAGAAGCCACCAGCTTTGACCATAACAACAAAGCTTCAGTCGAAAAAAAAGAGAAGAATTGGAGAGAGAAGCTAAGTCACGTGGGCCCCATTGCATTATTTAAAGGCAGCCACTATATTTGACCAAAAGCACGTGGGCCTATGGCATTTGTTGAAGAGAGCTGCAGCGCCACTGAGCAAGAGCCGCGGCGCCCTCAATAAATTCACGCCTCATACAATTTCCAAAGAATTTGGCGCCATGGCGCCAACTTAAAGGTGTCGCAGCGCTGCGATGGGAAGCTGCACGTCTTCTCAGGATTTATTTTTTAGGGTTTTTTAAGATCCCTAATGATAACCGATGACTCCAGACTCCACTATAAATACAACAGTTCGTCCAGAATTAAAAGGGGAGGCTAATACACTGCACAAAACACAGAAAACAAATATTTTTATATATCCAAGGAGAGGATTGAAGAGCGATAAGAGGAGACAAAGGCTGTGGACATCCGAGGAGGAAGAGATTCAATTCGGGTTATATCTTCTAGTTTCTTTCTTAGAACTCTAATGATTTCCATTAGATTCATGAATTTTTTATCATTGATTTTATCTTTTATCATGAACTAACTCCTTATTCTGGAGAATGATGTAATCTATGCTTGAACCTTGTATTGTGTTTATCAATTTTGTTATGAAGTTTTATTAATTTATTTATATTTTTTGAGTTTAATGCTTCTTGATTGTTGGCCACAATTTATGATGATGAATGTTTAGAATCTATCACTCGAGAGAGAGGATTTTGAATAAATCTAGAGAATATGACCTAGGATTTTATAGAGTTCGAGAGAATCTGTAGTCTTTTGAAGTCGTTAACATAGAATCACAAAGCGTAATGAGTTGTTAACTATTGGAGTTTTATAGAGATATCGAAGTCTGTAGTTGATGATATTTTCACTGATGCTCGAGAGAGTGAGTGGATATTTGTGGAATCTTGACTTATAAATAATATAATTGAATAAAGATTAATTGGCATTACAAATACATAGGTGACAACTAGGTGAAATCAGGATACAAAATCTCTATCGTATTAGTTCCTCATATTTTATTGTTTTTATATTTGTTTATTAATTAAATCTTTATTAATTATCGTCTAAATAAAGTTAGGATTATCAATTGTAGTACTTAGTGCGAGTTAACACAATCCTTGTGGGTTCGACACTCTTTCACTGATTTATACTAAAACTTGACACCGTACACTTGCAGTACTATATAAAAACTTTCACAACAATAATGTTGGAGCATTATTGTATGGTCCGTCTTGTCAATACAGAGATGAATGAGTTCTTACTACTTATATCCAATATCATTATTATTGTGAGGGTATAAGTGCTCGGAACTTAGGTCACTCCGGTAAAACATTAGATGTAGCGTGATGAGTTAACGTAGTCGCCCAATATCATCATTAGTGTGAGGGTGTACATACGAAGCTCATTAGTGCACATTGACAAGTATACACCTAGAACACATTTTAATCCAATATCGTCATTAGTGTGAGGATAATAAACGGTTCAGGACCAAACTAGGAGTCACATGAAGTGATTGACCTTGGAGGTCTACCTAATGAGTTTACAAAGGCCAATATCATCATTAGTGTGAGGCTGGAGTAACTTTAGGGTTGGTACTTGGAGTGCCAATCCGGATCATATTTATGTCCGATTCATGAATACGAACAATGTATTTTTCTATAATATTACTTATTTAATGGTAGCACTTCTTGTCTTTTATATGCATATTCGATCTAATTATGATTAGATATCTAATTATGATTAGATTGAAACTAAATCTGATTTAGTGATACGTGTATCTTAGACAGAGACCCTAGGATTTACAAATGTAGTGCGCATTTACAATGTAGTTTGTAATTGACATTGAGAAGCGTCACTATAAGTTGTATATCCTTAAATAAAGTTCCTGGTCAAGATTTACTAACACGGGTCGGTTAGTAAAATCCGCTGAGACCAGTACATGTCGTATATCGTGACTTTGTCTGATGGTTTATCCCAATGAACCATGAGTCTCGGGAGACTCGTATAGACATGTAGGTGTTTATTTGATAAACACTGAATGACTCACTGAAGATTTCCTAATAGATGGTACACCAATGTTAATAGAAATCTTCTCTAGTTGAGCGAGCATAGTGGTCCTTCGACTTGAGATACCACAGTGGATATATGAGTTATCCTCTATATTTTGATGGCAGTCACGTCACCGATCTATTTAGATCAGACCTACGCCTAATCGTTGGGTGTGGACTGATGCTCATGATATCCAGTGCGTATCAAGATAGAATCTGTCAGTCATGTGTACAGGGTATATGTATTCTACACGTGTTTTTGATATAGTAAATCCATGGTTGTGGTATAACTTTGGAAGCGAGTTCCGACTGTTATTTAGAGATCGTAAATTTGAAAGTCGACTATATTATACCATAAGGATTTGACGTTCTTATCTATATCCCAAGTATAATATGGATAGCCTGTGACAGAGGGATTATACCTATAAAATGACCTCGACTTGTATAGTTTAGCGAGATTATTCGTGGTCATCATAATTCATGAGTGGGTGAATTATCGACACGAAATTGGATTTCGTGACGAATAAACCTAAACTTAGAGAGTCCCACAATATGAAGTGTTCTCATTGAGCACTTGGGCAACGCTTTATGAATAATACAGATTATTCAAAATACTTCACCGGATTAAATAAGTTAATTCGAATCGTTTAAACGGTTAAACGAAAATATACGCTTTAGGGGTTTTTGGTCAATTAATAATTAATGTGTGTTTGTATTTAATACAAAATTTGATTTGATACATATTAATTAATTGTCAAATGAGATTTTGACACATGCCATTAATATATATATTTGTTATTTAATGTAAATAAAAATACATATATATTAATAATTAAATTAATTAATTATTTATATATTTAAATATTAAATATTTGAATAATTAAATGATATTCTTTTTCATAATTGTTATGAAAATGTTTAATTGTTATTGATTACATGTGGCATGTTTTAATTAAGCTTAAGGTGTACAAATTTGATTTGCTAACATTATGCTTGATTTTATTTAATTGAATTAAATTTGAAAATTGACCAAATTGCCCTCACAAAGTCGGTCATGGGTTGTTTTTAAGTTAGAAAATTTTGTTTTCTATTTAATCATCATCCATGGCCGAAAACCTCCATTAAAAAAGCTCTCAAATTTTTTTGGTTTAAAGAAACAAAGAAGAAAGTGAAGAAATCAAGAAAAAGTTTAAGGAATGTTGAAGATTAAGAGGTAATCTTTAATATTTTTAAGTTTAGAAAATTAGTTTCTTGTTCTTGAGTTACTAGAATAGTTCTAGGATTCTTTACTTCTTAGAAATTGGGGCTTTTTGATTTAGAGGATGGATTTGGAGACTTATTGCATGTGTGAAGTTGAATTGAATGATATTATTGTAATATTAGTTCAATTTGACCATTTGATGATATGTTGCCATTTTAGAGTGTTATGACCACTCTTGTAATGCCTAGAATTGTCCTTGGGTGCTGTTGGATAGTTATGACCCATAGCGTCACTATTTGTACAGATCATGGTGTTATTGTACAAATTAACTATGTGACAAAGGAAATTGCTCTTTTATCATTTGTGATTAGATCACCAAGATGTATAAATGATGAAAGGTCCATATGATTAGTTCCTGGATTGAGATGATATGAGACAGTATCAATCCATAAAGGTTTAATCATTAAATATCTCTAGTCGTAGTATTATCAAGATTGGACATCGATAATGCGGAATAGACTAGTATTACACTTGTGCGCGTTGTGAGGGCATAACGGCATAGTTCTCATATATTTGGGTATAAGATACCCATGCAAGTGTAATATGAGGTTGTGTTTTACCGATGGTACGGAAAATAGCTTCGCTCTAGATAGACCCCTCGGAATACCATTGGTAGTATGACTATGTGTTTATGGAAGTTCGAATCAGGGTATGTGTATTTGGTCTTAACCTGAGACTTGCACCGCTAATACTTGCGATAATCAATATACTTTGGTTTTAGGTCGTCCAGGGCTTTAACAGGTTCTGTGTACGCCTCTGCTGGGTATATTGAGAATCGTAGTGTGTTGGGTGTGATGTCAAGACGGAAGTATCACTCCAGTCATAGTGGAGATGATGGTCACGTATGATACGGGACTGGTTCTCTTATATGCTGTAGCTATCGGGATATTATGACTAGGTCATGTATATCCAATTATAGAGACTAGTTACCAGAGATCCGATATGTGCTTCGTATGAGGCAGACACAATTCCAGCCCCAGGCCTAGCACGTGACATCCGATATTGGATCGAAATACACAATACTACGTATACTACGCCTGATATAGATCACATATTCCTGTAAGGATATTTCTGGAGAATTGGGTAGGCATGGCGCTTTGCTAGAAGCCAACCTTGTCTTGTAAATTGGTATAAACGTAGTACTAGGTACTTACGTGTTCGGATAGTCCGACGACCGGATTTACTGCCAACATATCCGGGGATCTCATGGGTCGCTTCCCGAAGATTCACCGATGACGTATGACTCGCACTTAATTAATCTGGGATTAATTAGATGAGAGAGAAAATTAATCTGGGATTAATTACAGAGATATTTTATCTGGGATAAAATATTAATTAAAGAGAGATTACGATTCATTTGGAATTAATCGATAAAATAATATATTTGATATATTATACGAAATTGGATTTCGACGCGGAATTGAAATTAGATTTTAATTCGGGCGAACGAGTTAATTTAGAATTAATTCGTTAGCGACGTGAATAGTGATTTTGCTAGGCATAATCATTTAATTACTTCGCAATGGAAAATTCGTTAGTTTGGAATTAGCGAACCCGAGCCCGGGAGTGTTTGCGAGCGCATTCGCATTTTGAATTCGAGTGCGGCACGTAAGTCACATCAAGCGTCAAATCACTAGTCACATCAAGCGTCAAATCATTAGTCACTTTGAGTGATGTGAAAACTTGTCACTTGATTGATTGATTGATGTAAATAGTGATGTGAGTGGTTGATAGCATTTAATGCCATTTTGGAGCCAAATTTTGTGTTGACTTTGGAAAGCTTTTTTACAAAATTTGGTATATGTTTTTAATTGATTTTAGAAATCAATTTCAACTAACACACAACAACTCTCTCTCTCATTTTTTTCTTCCTCTCTCTCACGGCCTCATGGCAGTTTCTCTTTTGTTTTTCTGGTTTCTGCCGTGAATGGAAGGAGAAAAAGCTAGGTGATTTTGTGGCAAAATTACCGAGTGCTAGCACAGAATAGAGTCTTACGAAGATGATAGGGAAACCTACTTGTGAGCAAGGAATCACATCACGAAAGCTTGGAGCTTGGAAGATGATCCATGGCCGAATATTTGGAGATAAAAAACACTCACTGCCGTGAACCTTGGAGGACTTCAAAGGGCTTAAAAAGTTTTGTTCTTCGACGCATCACCTCAACCGATCGATGTAATTATTCCGCAACTTCTTCGTGTATTCACATGTATGTTTCTTGCTTGATAATCGATCCTCGGGACTTAGAGTTTTCCCAACAGGGTGCTTCATTGGTGGTGGCTTGGATTGGTGTTGTGATTAATGTGATTAATGTTAAAAAAATTGGATTAAAGTATGAAATATTGATAATTTTACCTTCTGGATCAGATCTGAAAAAACTATTTTTATGGTGATGAAAATTATGTCATATAAATGTATTGGATGTGTTTTTGGCATTGGAACAATTACCGGAAATTATTCCGGAGTTGAAATATGCGAAAACGGTGAAAAACGGCTTTACCGGGTGACTTTTGAGCCAATCAGGTGATGGCTGCCCAAACAGTGAATTGGTCATTGTTCGGGCAGCCCATGAACTGCCCTAGCACTGTTGGGGATGACCTGGACAGCCCTCATGTGCATTGGGTGGTCGGTTTGGTCAAAAAACGTGTTTTATGCCATTTTACGGAAAAACGTTTTCGTAAAAGTTTCGCGATGTTTCTTAACTATTTATATTGTTATTTGATATCGAATAAATATGTTTAGGTAAAATATGAATAAATTATTCATATTGGACATTGAATACTTTTTTCGGTAATTTAAAAAAGTTTTAAAATTACGATTTCACCTTAAACGCGAGCTTCCACTGCGCCCGTGCCAAAACCCCAACAAAATTGATATCAGAGCAGGTCTGATCCTTCATCCATTAAATTTTTCATGCTTGATATATGATATATAATCCAATTTTGATGTTTGCACATATATGTAATTTAGATGTTTCTTGACTTTTGGTTCTGCGCTCACGGGAAACGTAACGGAAATTTAATGGTTAAGTTAAGTTATGTTTTCAAAGGTAAAATTGAATTGTTTAGAAATTGATCTAAATTATATTCTGCATTTTATGTAGAGTAATGCTTTCTTGAGGAATATCCCCGCTTAAATAAGACAGTAAAGTGGCATGTATTGGATTATGTTTCTTGGTCCTTCTTGTCAATACGGTTTATGGGTATCTTTCTATGGCTGCATCCGAAAAAGTGCCAAAACAGTGAAGGTGTAGTTGATAGAATTTTATACATGTCAGATGTATATTTGATACTAGACAAATTCAAGTGAAAGTGGAAATCCTGAACGTGCCAAAGCTGTTAGGACTACATCGGTAGCTTGAGTTTGTCATTGGCAAGTGAAGCCTTGATACTTCTCATTGTGAACGTGCCAAAGTTGTCATAATGAGAAACAGTCAGGACCAAAATCAGGAGTCACAGTGAGTGTGATTGACAATGAGTTGTCTACCTAATGAATATACGTAGGCAAGATAGTGCCAAAGCTGTGAGTCGAAATATATTCATGGGGTCCACTTCTCACTATGGAATTCGATTTAATTATTGAATTCCCATTTTCAGTGGGGGGTTATGGTATTACGTAAAGTAGTGTGAGACAATATTGGGTTAAAAAATCCATAACTAAAGCAGTGTGTAATATTATGGAAATTACCGCTTGTGTGTTTTCCTTATTTTATATTGTTGATAGAATTTAAACTTCTTATCCACTGCATGGATATTATTTGAATATGTTTTCTGACTTCACTTATGGTTGCGATTTCTAGAATAGATTCTAGAATGTTAATAGACTTGGATATTGTTAGATTAGTCAAAACCATCGGGAACTGTTGTTCCGATTTTCTTAAAAATCAAGATGGTTAGTGACTTAGTTACTAAGTCACGATAAGTAATCTAAATAGATATATGTTTTAGGATATAATTGTCTAGAGAGAATAGTTTCTTATGCGGTAAGAATTGACGTGAATTAGTTCATGTCTCGAGGTTCTTGACTGGCATTAAGAAAACTCCATTAGGTATTCGTTTATCTTATAATGACGTTTCTTGGCTTTAGTGACTTTTAGAAGTCACGAGTTTGACACAGTTTGCTAATCAATTATTTGCAATTATTGTGAATAATTGAAGGCAAATTACAAATCTAAAGAAATGAGATGTGTATAGTTTTGTGTTGAGAATATTGATTCTCACAATACGACAACTATATGTATTGGATACCGGATCTCCCGTCTAGTTATTTGAAATATTGTTTAATGATTGTTTTGATATTTGATGTCAGAACTTGCGACTATTGGATAGTTACTTGTTCTTTATAAATAATTGTTACATATTTTAATATGACTAGTAGTGTCATTGATGAAGAGATAAACATTAAGAAAAATATTTGGTTAACTAAATAACTTAGAACAGTGCTTTATGAGATTTTATCACATAAACATTAGATGTTTATTCCATATGGCATCAAAATATGGAGGATCTCACACAAAATCAATGATATCCTATAGTCAAAGGATCACATATGCTACTCGACTCGAAGAGATTCCTATTGATAGTGGTGTGTACTTCCAACTATTAGGAATCACTTGTGAGTCATTCAGTAGTCGGTATAATCAATACCCACACGTCTATACGAGCTTCCAAAACTCATGGTATATTGGGTTAAACCATTGGAACTCCAATTCCATTATACGACATGTGTTAGTCTTCTAAGTTATAAGGATTCGATCATATTCCAAAATCAATGACTATGAATATTTACTTTAAGAATAGTTTACAATAGTAATATTTATCCCAATCTCGGACCATCTAGTGTCCAGTATTACTACAAGACTATTCTAAGGTAGATGTCATTCTTAGCATATTTACACATCAATCTAATATGCATAATGACAATACCATTAATAAGGTATGAAATGAAAATGTAGTTATTTTATTAATAAATAATAAAATGTACAATATATCATTCGGATTGGCGCTTCAAGCACTAACTCCAACAACCTCATCAGGCTATCTTCTCTTCCTCCTCTAACAACACAATTCTCATAATCTGTTCCAAGGCTGTTGCGTAGTCCGTAATCTCCTGAATCCTGAGGTGGGACCACAATCTCCCAACCATCAATGCTTATTTAAAGCTCTCCAACGCTTCTGATGATTCATATGACCCCACTTCCAATACCAAATTGTGGCATCTATCTATAAATTTCTTCAGCGGCCCGCTTTCACGCTACTTCATCATCCTTAGAGACCTCATTGTCTTCCTGGGTGCGCACGTTATTTTGAAGTGGCACATAAAAGACTTTCTTAACTAGGAAAAGCTGTTGATACTCCTAATGATCATATTCCCGAACCATAATCTAGCTGGTCCTCCCAAGGTCAGTGGGAATACCTTGTAAACTATTTCCTCAACCATGCATTAGATCTCCATTACCAAGATAAACTTTACAACATGAGACTTAAAGTCTGTATTTCCCTTGTAAAGGTCGATCATAGGCATGGATAACCTTATCGCGAACTCTATTTTCAACTCCTATTTTATGAAAGAAGACATTGTCTCCAGATCTTGATCATCTCTGGGACCTCCCCGCATGCCCAACTCTCATATTTTCATTTCTCTTTCGAACCAATCTCTCAAGTGGCTCTCGATCATTCTCTTCTCTCTTCTGCTGGAGGCTTCCTCATACTCCCTTCTTCGAGCATGGTATCATTTCCCACTCGGAGCTCTATGCCTCTGTTTCTAATAACGCTCCAGGTCACTCTCCATAAAGCATGGGTTACTGCTAGATGATTTCAGAGTTCGCTTGTTGTCATGCTTTACCCCGGGTTCCTCCGATAGGGCAACACTGGCCATGACTATTTATCTGACCTTGTGTGTGTTCCTCCTCCCAATCTCTCGATCATCTTCCATTCCAGCTATTATCTTTCCACTGGAAATCTCTTTCTTCCTTCTATTAGGCCCCTGATGAGCGGAAAATATATCAATATTTACCGTCCCTTTTACCTAATATTTTGTTTAGTTTCTCGGGTTTGATGAATATTTTGATATTTTTTATGTGTTTTATAGATAAATAAAGTATCGGGACTTATTGGAATCAACTCGGGGCTAAAATGATGAAATCCGGAGCAAAAAAATGGTAAAAACGGAAATTTACTATACGTGTCACGAAGTGTAGTCCTAAATTCCAATTTTGCGCAATTATCATAATTTGGCCATAACGTTTTACTCCGATATCGGATTGAGGTGATTCAAGTTCCAGATTAAAGAAAATTCAAAGATCTACAATTTTGAAGAACAAAATAATTTCGAATTCTGAATATCGCATGACTGAAATTGATGAAACATCTGGAAGTGTGTTATGTGTAATTATTAAAATCATTTCCAAAGCAAAAAAATAAAAAAAATAAAAAATAAAAAATGTTAAACTTCCACCAAACATGCAAGCATGTTTGGTGGAGGATTTGGTGCCATGTTTGGTGCCATGTTTGGTGCCATGTTTGGTGTCATGTTTGATGCCATGTTTGGTGGAGCAATTGGTGGAGAAATTGGTGGAAGCCTTTAGATTTTCCTATAAATACCAAGCCATTTCATTTGTAATTCTCATGCTTTCCTTAGGTTTTTGTAAGGAATTTAAGGATTGCATCTTGTTTGTATTTATTTTTTAATATTTAAATTATGTACTTTTATTTTTAGTAATAGTATTAGTTTCTTTTCTTTTCTTTTATTTTATGTTAAGTAGTTAGATTTCCGCTGGGGGAAGGGTGAAGCTTTTATTATTTTAATTTAGATTAATCTCCATTAATTATAATATGGAAATTATAATTAAACTATAAGGTTATATCGCCTTAATGGCTGGTTTTATTTATTTGACATAATGTGACACCGCCTATATGGTCGGTCTTTAGGTGACAGATGATTACCGCCTATATGGGTGGTTTATTGACAAATAATGATACCGCCTTTATGGCCGGTTGGACTTAATTGGAAATCTGACTTAATGAGGATACTGCCTATATGGTCGGTTGGTGATATCACTGATAAATTCCATATTATAATAAGAGAGATTTCCACAATTGAAACATGACCTTAATTAATTCAGGTAACTTGGTTAACATATGAATATGATTAATTGGGTTATACTGGGTATTTGCATATGACCATCGGAAGATTTTTTTTGCATATCTTCGTGTTCCAGGTTAGCAAACTGATTTATTACACATATATAAGAGAATCAATTCATTATTAGAATAAATATTGTGTGGAATCACGAACCTACATCTTTGTGTCTTTTGTTCATTTTCCTTAGTATTTTCTTTTGTATTTTTATTTATTTATTTGTTGAGTAAATCCACATTCAACCAACCAATCAAGCGATCTTTCTCTTCTCCTTCAATTAGATACCTATAAATAAATAGATTCAATAATTAATAACAACTGTAGGAATTAAGTCCTCGTGGGATCGATATTTTTATACTACTTGAACGATATGTGCGTTTGCGTTATACGCGTGTGATTACGCACCGGTCAAGTTTTTGGCGCCGTTGTTGGACTTATTTTTCTTGAGTTATTAATTTTGAAGCTATCTAATTTACTTGTATCTAATTTTTTTTTTATCTGTAATTTTTATTTCCTTCTTTTATCTTTCAGGTGGTTGACATGGAACATTATTGGGAGATAGAAATATTACGAGCTTTACTAGAAGAAGATACACTCCAAATCAGGGAGCAACAGTCCGGTTTTCTGAGGCCTGTTATACAGCCCAATAACTATCACTGGATGCCAGAACCAAACAATACTACATTTGCTCAACAGAACGCAATGGGGAGATGTGTGATATGCGATGGTAACCACCCGAGTGATCAATGCATATACATTTCAGAGTGGCAGAACTATCAGTATCCTTCAAGGTATGATGAACCAACATATTTCACTGAATCTTATTCTCCATCTTATCCACCATCCACCTACGATTTTCATCAAGAACCAAAACGATATTTTCACCAGAGGAAAAACAAATGATAAGAGAGATGGTGGACATGCTCAAGAAAAGTAATGAAAAATAGGATGCAATGTTTCAGAGTCAAGAGGCAACTATTCAGAGACTGCCAGATCAATCGAGACAATTAATAGAAAACCAGAGCTACATACCTCAATGAGATTTTCAGATAAAACTGACGAAGCCTTCGAGTACCAATCATTTCACATTGATACTTTAATATAGGAAGAGGCTGAGCAGTATCAATAACCAGAGGTATCAGTTCAGGAGCCCAAACCAGCAAAGTCTATGTTTGATTTTTATTATTCTGACTCTGAAGAGGATGAAGTTGAGCTTTTCGTACCAATAAAAATTGAGGGTGAAACTTTCCATCCTCAAAATGAAGATCTTGGAGCATGCTTTGCATTAATGTTTGAAGAAGATCTACTTGAGCCGGTCATATCAACCTCAGAGGATGAAGACCTAAAATCAAATATATCCTTACATCCCCAGGTTGACACTTATGGAGCATGCATTTCACAGATGTCAGATGAAGAACTAAATACAGAAATCCTAAAATACATATGTGAAGAAAAGGTAGAGCAAGAAACAGAGTAGATAGAGGAGCAATTGTCTGACCTTATTGAAGATCCAGTGCATTCATGGGAAACATCGCTGTTTTTGGGAGTACATATCAAAGACATCACCCAAAAGCTTGACAGAATGGAACATCCGTTCAAAGTCAAGCACCATATGAGACCTCCTGATTTTCTTTCTTTCTTTTCAGGAACTAATGGAGCGACAAAGTTTAAAAAGGTGGCACAAGCACTGAATGACACAAAATTCTTTTTGTCACCTTACCGTTGGAAGAGACCCTTCAAAAGCAAAACTCACGGGATTGTCTTTAATCGGACATCCAAAACAACGCTGAAACCTCCTTGACATATGGATTTCAGTCACGTCTGGCTGAAGACGAAAAATTTAGCTCTAGCAGGGAGGCAACTCATGCAATTTGTTGTAATTTCCGTTTTCATATTTTGTGTGAACTTTTTAATTTTGTGTGTTAGTTTTTCAGGGAAAAGCACAAACAGAGCATTTAAGAAGGAATAATGTTTGGAAATCACAAAGATGAGAGCTAATTCATTAGTAATGGCTAAGTAAGGAATGAATTCTTGAGACGCATCCTAATGAATTTATACCAAGCGAGTGGCGTAATGCGTACAAAATTCTGTTGCCTTAATAATTGCTTTGATTTGCTTTTCTTTTGTAATTATCTTTATTTTCGTAGACAGGATCCAGATTTTTGACCTTTCACGATTTCTTTTATTGTTTAGCTAACAATCGTCCTTTGGAAGATACTAGTGCTATTATTACTCACCCTTTTTCAGGTACTATAAATTCAACTCATCATTGCACTTTTGAAGGCATCCAGATTTGAGATAGAAATACAAAAAAAAAAAGTGGAAGCTACTTCAAAAAGACGAGTTGCAAATATTTGTGTGTTTTGCGGTACTAGTGCTGGTACAAAACAAGTATTCGTAGCGGCAGCACATGAATTGGGTCGAGTCATTGCTGAGAAGAATATGCACCTAGTATATGGCGGTGGCAATCTTGGATTAATGGGGATCATTTCAAAGGCAGTATAGGAAGGAGGCAGTCCAGTCTTGGGAATCATCCCAAAACCCTTGGCGGGGGCTAATCTTATTGGACCATCAAACGGAGAGGAACTGATCGTGCCAGGAATGTCTGAGGGACTGGTGGAAATGATTAACTATACTGATGCTTTTATTGCTTTGCCAGGAGGCTTGGGTACGATGGAGGAAATTTTTACAGTGTTATCTTGGGCGAACCTGAACATACACCAGAAACCGATTGGACTGTTTAACGCTGATGGATTTTATGATTTACTTTGTATGTTTCTTGATGATGCCCGGAGAAATGGGTTCGAGACAAAGCCTTTAAAAGAGCTATTCTTCACTGCCAGAACTGCCCATGACTTAATTGACCAAATCTTAGCCTATGAACCACAAATTGACCCTATCATTTCCAAGATCAAATGGTCTAATGATGATCGTGGTAAGAAGCGTCGGATAAATCTGGATCTCAACCTTTAATTTCCTTTCTAGATGTAGCATTTCAGCTAACCATGTATTATCTTCTAAACTCATCTTCTACTTTTTAAGACATTGGGGACAATGTCTCATTTAGGTTTGGGGGAGGGGAATAATTGACTAGTATATTGTTTTTATTATGTTGTTTGTTTAGTCAAAATTTTCAAAAAATTCAAAAAAAAATTAAATTTTTTTTTTAAAAATTAAAAAAAAAATTGTTTTTGTGTTTTTAATTTGATTAATTAAGTGAAATTGGTGTGAGATAGTTGTGTAACGAATTTCCACTCCTAAGAAGTATCTCAACCTTTTTCGTAACAAGTTAATTTTTGTTTATTTCCTTTTGAATTATTTAATTTGTGAATTCTCCATAAAACTGATTAAAATGGATCTTCATATGCTCAGTTGACAGGTATTATTAACATGCATGGTAACATACAGTCGTGAGATGTATTTGAAAAGTTTGTAATATTAAGTGCTCTAGTTTAATTGGAGGAAGCATATAAAAAGCAATGAAAAAAAAAAAATGTAAAAAAAAAAAGGTCTGAGATCCGAGTCATTAAGTCTGTATGGGTGTTTTAACACATAGTGCCCTAAAGCCAACTGGCTTGGGAGTCACTGGCCCAAAGCTTGCTACATAGATCAAAAATGTTATAAAAATAAAAAGAAACATCTGAAATCCGAGTAATTAAGTCCGTAGGGGTGTCTTAACACCTAGTGCCCTAAAGCCAACTGGTTTGGGAGTCACTGACCCAAAGCTCGTTACATGGATTGAAGATGTTGCTTTCTTTATTTTATGGAAAAAAAAATCCATTGCTAAAAAGGTGTGAATTTTGATATAACTTTAGGACAAAAATATTACTCTATTTTCAACTACACTTATGAATATTGTGGGCACAATGACTTGATTAATACCTTGTTAGTTGCGTGTATGAAGAATGATAAAATAATCGGAGAATTCACTTATTTGGTAATTTAGAAAGAAAGAAAACAACTACTAACTTGGATAAGAAGTTTCATTTGCTTAGTCACTAACTTGTTTATTCTCTTTTCTTTTGTCCTTTTGCTTTTGTGTGCATTAGATTGACGTTTGTGGGTATCGTCACTGTAAGCCCTCACGAGACTACACATCGTCCACTATGGACACCTAGAGGTTTAAAGGCTTGTTGCATACGCTAAATGCAACCGTGATCCCTACGAAAGTGGCTTAGTTTAATTTTAATTGTTTATTGTATTTTATTTTGTTGTTTTGCTCGAGGACTAGCAAAATGTTAGGTTTGGGGGTGTGATGAGCGGAAAATATATCAATATTTACCGCCCCTTTTACCTAATATTTTGTTTAGTTTCTTGGGTTTGATGAACATTTTGATATTTTTTATGTGTTTTATAGATAAATAAAGTATCGGGACTTATTGGAATCAACTCGGGGCTAAAACGATGAAATTCAGAGCAAAACAATGGCGAAAACGGAAATTTACTATACGCCTCATGAAGTGCAGTCCTAAATTCCAATTTTATGCAATTGTCGTATTTTGGCCATAACTATTTACTCCGATATCGGAGTGAGGTGATTCAAGTTCCATATTAAAGAAGATTCAAATATCTACAACTTTGAAGAATAAAATAATTTCGAATTCTGAAGATTTCATGACCGAAATTGATGAAACATCCAGAAGTGTGTTATGTGTAATTATTAAAATCATTTTCAAAGCAAATAAATAAATAAAAAATAACAATTGTCAAACTTCCACCAAACATGCAGGATTGGGTGCCATGTTTGGTGCCATGTTTGGTGGAGCAATTGTTGGAGAAATTGGTGGAAGCCTTTAGATTTTCCTATAAATACCAAGCCATTTCATTTGTAATTCTCATGCTTTCCTTAGGTTTTTGTAAGGAATTTAAGGATTGCATCTTATTTGTATTTATTTTTGTAGTATTTAAATTATGTACTTTTATTTTTAGTAATAGTAGTAGTTTATTTTATTTTCTTTTATTTTATGTTAAGTAGTTAGATTTCCGATGGGGGAATGGTGAAGCTTTTATTATTTTAATTTAGATTAATCTCCCTTAAATATAATATGGAAATTATAATTCAAACTAAAAGGTTATACCGCCTTAATGGCTGGTTTTATTTATTTGACATAATATGACACCACCTATATGACCGGTCTTTAGGTGACAGATGATTATTGCCTATATGGGTGGTTTATAGACAAATAATGATACCGCCTTTATGGCCGGTTGGACTTAATTGGAAATCTGACTTAATGAGGATACCTCTTATATGGTCGGTTTGTAATATCACTGATAAATTCCATATTATAATAAGGGAGATTTCTAAATTAGAACTAGTAAGGGTGTATCCCATAACCCCTGTATTTTATTTTTATTCTAGGGAAGTGATAAAACATAATATTAACATGCTTAATAATTTATTTAATTATATTATGGGTAATTCTTTAGTTTGTTTATTGAGTTTTAAGATTAATGCTTCTTGTTAACTGGCCATTGATGAGCGGAAAATATATCAATATTTACCGCCCCTTTTACTTAATATTTTGTTTAGTTTCTCGGGTTTGATGAACGTTTTGATGTGTTTTAGTTTATTTTACAGATAAAATAATATTACGACACAATGAAATCATTTAGGACGAAATGTGGGTCAAATAAGGGCAAAAATTCGACTTGACATATTAATTTTGGAGATTGGAAACTTGAAAGGGCGTTTTAACGAAGTGCAATTTTGGAAATTCCAATTTTGCGCATTTGTCGTATTTTGGGCATAACTGTTTACTCCGATATCGGATTTAGCTGATTCAAGTTACAGATTAAAGAAGCCTCAAAGCTCCACAACTTTGAAAGACACAATAATTTCGAATTATGAAGATTTCATGCCCGAACGTGATGAACCATCCAAAAGTGTGTTGTGTGTAATTATTAAAGTCATTTTCAATCAATTTCAAAGCAAAAATAAATTAATATATAAATAATAAAAATTATCAAATCACCACCAAACATGATAAGCAATTAGTGGAGCAATTAATAATGGATTTGGTGGATGATTTGATGGAGGCAAAATTTTGCCCATAAATACCAAGCCATTTCATTTGTAAATTCATACTTTCTTCTAAGGAATTCCTTAAGAATACTAAGAAGATTGTATCTTGATTGTTTATTTACATATTTCAGTAATTAATTTCCGCTTTCGCACTTTCTTTTCTTTACTTTTCAATTTTTACTTTCCGCAATTTACTTTTAAGCACAATACTTTTTTTTCTTTAATTTTCAGTTTTTACTTTTCAGTAATGAGGAGGTAACTCCCCTTTGGTGGGGTAAAATGTAAAACTTTTATTACTAATATTTAGATTAATCTCCCTTAATTATAATATATAAACTAGTTAAAACCTGACTTAACGAGGATACCGCCATATTGGTCGGTTGGTAATTATTTAAATTGGTTTTAACCTGACTAAACTGGATACCGCCTGATTGGTCGGTTGGTAATTAATTATTAATTTGACTTAATCTGGATACCGCCTATATGGCTGGTTAGTAATTATCATGCAAAGTTAATATATTATATTAAGGGAGATATCTAAAATAGAAGTAATAAAAGTGGATCATTTTACCTCAGCATTTTCTTTTATTGTACTTTTACTTTATTTATTTTTCAGCAATTTACTTTCAGCATTTACTTTTCAGCAATTTACTTTTCAGCAATTTACTTTCAGCATTTACTTTTCAGTAATTTACTTTCAGCATTTACTTTCAGCATTTAATTTTCAGTATTTAATTTTAGCATTTACTTTCCGTCATTTACTTTTCAGCAATTTACTTTCAGCATTTTACTTTATGTCTTTTATTTTATTTAAGTTCTTACTAGCCTAGTTATGTGTCGTAACTAAGTTAGTTATCTGGGGTTGTGATGAATTCTAATATCACCAGTTTATAAGGGGTTATTTTATAGTTTGGGTAATTTAAAGGTTTACTTATTAAGTCTTAAGCTTAATGCTTCTTGTTGTTTGATCACCAATAATATTGATGTGGTAAATCTAAAATAAACTTGACAAAGAAATTTTAGGTTTCAGCCTTAGACTTAATAGCCCACGATCTTCCTTGAGGATAGATAACTCTTTAATAGATTTCCTTACAGGATAGACATATACATGTCGGGCGGGGGTAGCCATAATTGGAACTTAAACTTAATGAATCCAGGTAATTTGGTTGACATAGACATATGGTTAAATTTGGTTAAACTGGGTATTTGCGTCTGACCATCGACATAGGCTTTTGCATAATTTAGTGTTCTAGGTTAGTAAACTGATTTATCACACAACCATGAAATAACCACTTCATCTTTTAAAAGATATTAGAAATTCACAACCCTAGATAGTTTCCTAATATTGAATTTTCTTAAACATACTTTCGTGCAATTTTATTTACTTGTTTTTAAATTTAGAATCATCACCATTTCAAATCAATCAAACAACCTGTTAGATACTAGTAATCATTTGACCTCATAAATTAATAGATTAGGTATTAAGTCCTCGTGGGATCGATACTTTTTATACTACTTGAACGATACGTGCGCTTGCGTTATACGCGTGTGTTTACGTCGGTCAGCCATTAATATAAGATTGATTAGGTAAACTTAAAATAAACTTGACAAATGAATTTTAGGTTTCAGCCTTAGACTTAATAGCCCACGATCTTCCATGAGGATAGATAACCCTTTAATATATTTCCTTACAGGATAGACATATACATGCCAGGCGGGGGGTAGCCATAATTGGAACTTAAACTTAATGAATCCAGGTAATTTGGTTGACATAGACATATGGTTAAATTGGGTTAAAATGGGTATTTGCGTCTGACCATCGACAAAGGCTTTTGCATAATTTAGCGTTCCAGGTTAGTAAACTGATTTATCACACAACCATGAAATAACCACTTCATCTTTTAACAGATATTAGAAAGATTCACAACCCTAGATAGTTTCCTAATATTGAATTTTCTTAAACATACTTTCGTGCAATTTTATTTACTTGTTTTTAAATTTAGAATCATCACCAGTTCAAATCAATCAAACAACCTGTTAGATACTAGTAATCATTTGACTTCATAAAATTAATAGATTAGGTATTAAGTCCTCGTGGGATCGATACTTTTTATACTACTTGAACGATACGTGTGCTTGCGTTATACGAGTGTGTTTACGCCGGTCAAGTTTTTGGCGCCGTTGCCGGTGACTTATTTATCTTTCACTATTAGTTTAGAGGTTAGATACATTTACTTGTATCTAATTTCTTTTTACTTATTGTTTTTGTTTTCTTGTATTTCAGGTTCTCAGATCCTTTATGAGACAAACCAGAAGCTTTGAACTCCGACCGCTTGACCCATAAATTGAAAGAACCATCAGACAGTTGAGAAGGGAAAGGCGAGAAGGCCAAGAAGCTTTAGTCAACATGGAACCTGAACCTTTGAAGGTTGCACCACCAATTTCCATTCGAGACAGAACCATTCCGGTGGTTGACAGACTCATTTCATAAACATGCATTCAGATGATTCAGCAGTCAGTTCAGTTTGGGGGGAATGCAACTGAAGATCCTAATGCCCACATCAGCAACTTCCTGGAAGTTTGCGGCACTTTCAATTACAACTGAGAAGCTGAAGAAGCAATGAGACTGCATATTTTCCCATACTCTTTGAAGGACAGAGCTAAAGCTTGGATACATTCACTACCAGCAGGTTCCATCACAACTTAGAACATTTTAGCCACCAAATTTCTTGCAAAGTAATTTCCACTAGCCAGAACTGGAAAGCTGAGGAATGACATCACATCCTTTGTGCAACAAGACTCAGAAACTCTCTACGAAGCTTGGGAAAGGTACAAAGATTTGCTCCGGAAATGTCATCACTATGAGATTCCAAAATGGCTTCAAGTCCAAACCTTCTACAATGGACTTTCTGGACTGATGAGAACCACAATCGATGCTGCTGCTGAAGGAGCTTTAATGGCAAAAGGAGAAGATCAAGCCTGAGACCTAATCGAAGAAATGGCCAACAAAAATTCCTTGTGGCCAATAGAAATGAGCATGATCCAAAGAATTGCAGGAATTTATGAAAGTGGAGCCAATACAGCAGTCAACGCCAAGCTGGATCAGATATGCAAATTCATGGAGACTCTCAGCATTAGATCCACAAGTTCACCATATGGAGGAGCACCATAACCAAACCAACTTAAAGAGACGGTAAATTATGTCAACAATTTCAACAGACAGGGGAACAATCCATATTCCAACACCTACAACCCATGGTGGAGGAATCATCCCAAATTTTCATGGAGCAACAATTCAGGACAAAAGAACAATCCACCACCTGGATTCCAACAGTAGAACTATCCACCACCAGGATTTCAACAACAAACAAAGGCCATAAACATGAAAAAGAACCAAAAATGAAAGAATGGATTGCAGAGATGTTCAAAAAGCAACAAGCAGCATATGATGCTATCTTTCAGAGCCAATCTGCTTCCATCAAAGCATTGGAGAATCAAATCGGACAACTGGCCAATGCTCAAAGTTACAGACCGCCAGGTAATCTTCCCAGCAACACAGAACCCAATCCAATGAACTGAGGGAATGAGCAATGTCATGCCATCATGTTAAAAAGTGGTACTGAAATTAACAAAGATGTTGGAACCAAAACAACTGCTGAGGAAGTTCCAAAAAAACAAAGCAACAGATGGAGGAAAAAGAAGCAAAGGAAAAAGAACAGATCACTCCACCTCCACATTTTCCTCAGAGTCTTCAGAAAAACAAACTGGACAAGCAGTTTGCTCATTTCCTTGAGGTGTTCAAAAAGCTGCACATCAACATTCCATTTGCAGAAGCCTTGGAACAAATGCCCAGCTATGTAAAATTCATGAAAGACAATCTTTCACGAAAATGGAGATTGGGAGATTACTAGACAGTAGCATTGACAGAAGAATGCAGCGCCATCATTCAGAGGAAACTTCCCCTGAAGTTGAAAGATCCTGGCAGTTTCACCATTCCATACATCATAGGAGAACATAACTTTGGTAAGGCTTTATATGATTTAGGTGCAAGTGTTAACTTGATGCCTTTTTTCTATTTTCAGGAAACTGCAGATTGGAGAAACAATGCCCACTTCAGCCTCTCTACAATTTGCTGATAGAACGCTCGTATTTCCAAGAGGCGTAGTTGAGGATGTGCTGGTCAAGGTTGACAAATTCATTTTCCCAGCATATTTTATTGTCCTTGATATGGAGGAAGACGCGGACGTGGCAATCATCTTCGGGAGACCATTCTTGGCTATAGGTCGAACCATTATTGATGTACAAAAAGGAGAATTAACCATGATGGTACAGGACCAAGAGGTAACATTCAATGTTTTCAAGGCCATGAATTTCCCAGATGATGAAAAGAATGAGGAATGTTTCAGATAAAGCGTCTTTTGCACTGAAAAAGCCAATTCTTACACTACAAGCAACAGATGAGAAAAAGTTCCACCAGCTCAACGAATTGGAGGAATTTCACAATCAGCCTTTTGAGGATGCCAAATTGTACAAAGAAAATACCAAAAAGAGACATGATGAGAAGTTAGTGCGCATACAACTAGAACCATGGCAGAAGGTACTGTTAAACAAATCAATGGTGAAATTCTTCCCATGGAAGCCAAAATCACGGTGGTCGGGTCCATTTGTGATCACCAAAGTTTTACCAGATAGAGCCGTTGAGATACATGATCCTGACTCCAATAAAACTTTCAAGGTTAAAAACAAGCGTGTTAAGCACTACTGGGGAGAATCGTTTGAGCGACAAAAAGAAAGTGTCACACTTTCAGATCCAGCTTAACGATCGAGAAGTCACGTCTAGCTGACGACTTTAAACTTAGCGCTACCAGAGAGACAACCCATGCAATTTGTGTATATATTGTGATTTCTTGTGATTTAATTTTGTGTGTTTAGTTTTTACAGATTTAGACATTTCAGGATGGAAGAAGTTCTCGCAAATCTTCACAAGAAATTTCATTCTCTCCCTCAAAACTCTCTGATGAAAGTTACAAAGCTCACTTGGAATGAATGAGACTACTGATGATCCATGATATTCCTAATGACATTCGTTGGGTAATTGAAGCACGAGTCCGATTGGCATGTGAGTCTTCTGACTCTTATATTTCACATCTTCCTGGTTTTGGAAGAAGCACCTAAGCAAAAGAAACTAGAGCTAAGCAAAATGGTGTTTTTTATAAATGTGCACGCTGGAATTGCAATACTCGTTGTCGTTCTTTAGGAATGGTGTCTGATAATCGCGAAGATAAAAATAAATTCATTAGGGATGGCTTGAGTAAGGAGTCTTTAGATGATATATCTTCGATTTTTGAGACGCTCCCAGTGGATATTGACCGGCGTAAACACACACGTATAACGCAAGCGCACGTATCGTTCAAGTAGTATAAAAATATCGATCCCACGAGGACTTAATTCCTACTATTGTTATTAATTGTTGAATCTATTTATTTACAAATATCTAATTAAATGGAGAATAGAGAGATTGTTTGTTTGTTTGGTTGAATGTGGCGTTGCAAAATAAATAAAAATAAAAAGACACAAGAAAATACTAAGGAAAATAAAAGACTTAAAGATCTAGGGTTGTTAATCTTTCTAATATCAATTAAAAGATGAAGTAGTTATATTATAGTTGGGTAAAATATTGAATTATTAATCTGGAACACTAAATTATGTAAAAGCCTCTTCCGAATGATCATTTACAAATACCTAGTATAATCCAATTGAACCATATGTCTATGTCAATTAAATTACCTAGATTCATTAAGGTTAAGTTCCAATTAAGACTACCCCCGCCCGACAGGTATATTCCTATCCTGTAAGGAAATCTATTAAAGGTTTATCTATCCTTAAGGAAGATCGTGGGTTGTTGAGACTAAGGTTTTAAACTTAAAATCCCTATGTCTAGTTCATTTTAAGTTTACCTAATCAATTTTATTAGTGATCGGTTAATAAAAAGCATTAAGATTATGACTCAACAAATAACTCTTTTAATTACCCCAACTATAATCTAACCCTTTTTAAATCCGGTGATATTAGATTTAATCACAACCCTAGATATTTAACTTAGTTACAACACATTACTAAAGATGATATAAACTTAAAAGACAAAAAATGAAATTGCAGAAAGTAATTAAAATAAATAAATGAAATGCTAAGGTAAAAGGAAATAACTTCTACTATATACTATTTAGATATCTCCATAAAATAATAATATATTAACTTGTGATATTTTAAACCAACCGTCCAGAATGGCGGTATCCTGATTAAGTCAAATTCAAATATACCAGCCATAAGGCGGAACAGAAATATAAACTTAAACCAACCGTCCAGTGTGGCGGTATCCTCATTAAGTCAGGTTAACCAGATTAAATTAAATAACCAACCGTCCGGAATGGCGGTATCCTTTATTAATCTGATTTTAAATAGTTTATATATCATATTTTAAGGGAGATTAATCTAAAAAGCAATAGTAAAAGAATTACCTTATTACCTCAGCATGAAGAGGTTACCCCCTCATGGATGGATAGAATTACTACTACAAAGCGTAAATAAAACTGAATAAAAGAAGAACTCTATTTTATTTATAAGGATTTCAGAGGAAGAGGTACATTTGAAACTAAAAATTCGAAATCTATTTATAGGCAAAAAAATCTAATTTTTTTTATTATTTTTTGATTTTTGAATTTTTTATTATTTTTCTGATTTTTATTTTTTATTATTATTATTTCTTGAATCGCTGAAATTTCGACACGTGGCGTGGTGTGCTAAAAAAGACGGCTCGTTGAATCTTTGACACGTGGCAGACGCCCAAAATTACCAAAATACCCTTGCGTCGGGACGTCCAAAATTACCAAAATACCCCTTTTGCCAAATTTCACAGTTTTGCTCCAAATCACCTCCAGAATGTCTTGAAATTTTATTTCGGTGTCGGGACAATTACCAAAATACCCCTTTTGTGTCGGGACGTCCAAAATTACCAAAATACCCTTTTTGCCAAATTTCACCAAATTTCACAGTTTTGCTCCAAATCACCTCCAGAATGTCATGAAACTTTATTTATCTACAAAATAACACAAAACACATCAAAATATTCACAAAACTCAAGAAACTATACAAAATATTAAGTTAAATGAGTGGGAAATAGTGATACATTTATCACTCATCACACCCCCAAACCTAAATTTTGCTAGTCCTCGAGCAAAATACAAAATAAAATAACATAATAAAATTTAACTAAGCCACTTTCGTAGGGATCACGATTGCATTTAGCATATGCAACAAGCCTTTAAACCCCTAGGTGTCCCTAGTGGACGAGTTGTAGTCTCGTGAAGGTTTACAGCAATGATACCCACAAACATATTACAAAAGTAAAAAGGTAGTGAAACTAATGCACACAAAAGCAAAAAGACAAGAGAAATAAAGAAGTTAGTGACTAATCATGTGAAACTTCTACTCCAAGTTATTAGTTGTTTTGTTTCATTTTAAATTACTGAATAAGTAAATTCTCCTATTATTTTTACCATTCTCCATATACACAGCCAACAAAATATTAAACAACTCATTTTTTCCCACAACAGTCATAAGTGCAGTTGATAAGAGAGTAATATTTTTGTCCTAAAGTTTTATCAGATTTCACACCTTTTGTAGTAATGGAATAAATTTCTGATTTTTCTGATTTTTTCTTTGATTTTTTCTTTTCTCTATTTTTTATTTATATACAATACCTTCCATCTATGTAGCGAGCTTTGGGTCGGTGACTCCCAAACCAGTTGGCTTTAGGGCATCAGGTGTTAAAACACCCCTATGGACTTAATTACTCAGACTTCAGATATTATATATATATATATTTTTATTTCATCATTTTTGATCCATGTAGCGAGCTTTGGGCCAATGACTCCCAAACCAGTTGGTTTTAGGGCATTAGGTATTAAAATACCCTTACAGACTTAATAACTCGGATCTCAGATGTATTATTATTATTATTATTTTTTTTTTTTATTCCATCACTAATTATAAATGCTTCTTCCAATTAAACTAGAGCACGGAATATTACAAACTTTTTAATTACAGCTCATGTCTGTATGTTACTATGTATGTTGATAATATCTGCTAACTAAGTATATGAAGATTCATTTTAGTCAGTTTTATGGAGAATTTACAGATTTAATAATTCAAAAGTGAATAAACAAAAATTAACTTGTTTCGAATTAGGTTTGAAATACGTCTCAAGAGTGGAAACTCCTTACACAGCTATTTCTTACCAATTTCATCTTTTTAGTCAACATAACAACCACATATTTCTACTAGTCATAAAACTATAATTTACATGTTTTTTTTTTTTTAAAAGTTTAATCAAAGACTCAGTTTATGGTGTGTGACTAACTGTCGAATGGACTTCCCGTTGTAGATTCCCCAGAGGGAAGGTGGAGCGAGGCTCACTTAAGTACCCTAGCCCCTTAGGCTCTTATCGCTTGTTGTCAGGAATAAACAACGAGTCCTCCAAACTAGTCTGTCACAACACGCTACAAGTGAATGATTATCTAGGTGCCTCCACAGCTTTTCCTTATAAAAAGGTAGTGAGTGAAGGAAGACACCAAACCATTACCTAGCTTTAAATATGCCCTTTGTTTTTATTAATTTTTTATTTTTTTTGTATTTTTCGAAAAATTTTGGACTAAAACACAAAAACTAAAAATCAAGATAAAAGGAGAATTAAGAAGATAATACCTGGTTAAATGGGTTGCCTCCCAGCTAGCGCTAAATTTTTCGTCTTCAGCCAGACGTGACTGAAATCCATTTGTCAAGGCGGTTTCAGCGTCGTTTTGGATGTCCGATTAAAGACATTCCCATGTGCGTTGCTTTTGAAGGGTCTCTTCCAACGGTAAAGTGGCAAAAAGAGTTTTGTCTCATTCAGTGCTTGTGCCACCTTTTTAATCTTTGTTGCTCCAGTGATTCCTGAAAAGAAAGAAAGAAAATCAGGAGGTCTTGTATGGTGCTTGACTTGGAATGGAAATTCCATTCTGTCAAGCTTCTGGGTGATATCTTTGGTTTGTACTCCCCAAAACAGCGATGTTTTTCCTGAATGCTCTGGATCTTTAATAAAGTCAGACATTTGCTCCTCCATTTGCTCTGTTTCTTGCTCCACCTTTTCTTCACAGATGAGTTTGAAAATTTCTGCATTCAGCTCTTCATCTGTCATCTGTGAAATACATGTTTCAAAATTGTTAACCTGAGGATGAAAAGAAATGTCAGATTTTAGGTATTCATCCTCTGATCTGGTTGAAATGATTGGCTCAGGTAGATCTTCATCAAACATTTGTGCAATGGAATCTCCAAGATCTTCATTTTGAGGATACAGAATTTCATCCTCAATTTTTGATGCAGTTGGTACAAACAGCTCAGTTTCATCCTCGTCAGAATCTGAATAATAAAAATCAAATCGACACTTTGTCGGTTCGGGTTCCTGAACTGATACCTCTGGTTCTTGATTCTCCTCAGCCTCCTCTTTGTTAAGGTGTCATTATGAATTTCTGGGTTCTCGAAGGCTTCATCAGTGTCATCTGAAACTGATTCTTGAGGTATGATGTTCTGGTTTTCTGTTAATTGTCTGATCTGATCTGTCATTTTCTGTATGGATTTGAGTTACTCTGAATTTGTGCATCAAATCGAGCTTTTTGTTCTTTGAACATGTGAATCAATTGATCTTCCTCGGATGGTCTGGTTCTTGATAAGAATCAAAGGAAGATGGTGGATAAGATGGAAAATGTGATGATTCTTCGTACCTTGGTTGAGTCCAAAAATTCTGCCACTCTGAAAGGTAAATACATTGATCGCTCGGGTGGTTACCATCACAAATTACACATCTCCCCATTTCATTCTGTTGAGCAAATGTGGTATTGCTTGATTCTGGCATCCAGTGATAATCGTTGGGCTGAACAACAGGCCTCAGAAAACCGGACTGTTGCTCCCAGATTTGGGGTGTATCTTCTTGTAAAGCTTGTAATCTTTCAATCTCCCAGTAATGTTCCATTTTTAATCACCTGAAAACAAAAGAAATAAAAATTACAAAATAAAAGAAGAAAATTAGATATAAGTAAATTTGATAGTTTCAAAATTAACAACTCAAGAAAAATAAGTCCCCGGCAACGGCGCCAAAAACTTGACCGGCGTAAACACACACGTATAACGCAAGCGCACGTATCGTTCAAGTAGTATAAAAATATCGATCCCACGAGGACTTAATTCCTACTATTGTTATTAATTGTTGAATCTATTTATTTACAAATATCTAATTAAATGGAGAATAGAGAGATTGTTTGTTTGTTGGGTTGAATGTGGCGTTGCAAAATAAATAAAAATAAAAAGACACAAGAAAATACTAAGGAAAATAAAAGACTTAAAGATCTAGGGTTGTTAATCTTTCTAATATCAATTAAAAGATGAAGTAGTTATATTATAGTTGGGTAAAATATTGAATTATTAATCTGGAACACTAAATTATGTAAAAGCCTCTTCCGAATGATCATTTACAAATACCTAGTATAATCCAATTGAACCATATGTCTATGTCAATTAAATTACCTAGATTCATTAAGGTTAAGTTCCAATTAAGACTACCCCCGCCCGACAGGTATATTCCTATCCTGTAAGGAAATCTATTAAAGGTTTATCTATCCTTAAGGAAGATCGTGGGTTGTTGAGACTAAGGTTTTAAACTTAAAATCCCTATGTCTAGTTCATTTTAAGTTTACCTAATCAATTTTATTAGTGATCGGTTAATAAAAAGCATTAAGATTATGACTCAACAAATAACTCTTTTAATTACCCCAACTATAATCTAACCCTTTTTAAATCCGGTGATATTAGATTTAATCACAACCCTAGATATTTAACTTAGTTACAACACATTACTAAAGATGATATAAACTTAAAAGACAAAAAATGAAATTGCAGAAAGTAATTAAAATAAATAAATGAAATGCTAAGGTAAAAGGAAATAACTTCTACTATATACTATTTAGATATCTCCCATAAAATAATAATATATAACTTGTGATATTTTAAACCAACCGTCCAGAATGGCGGTATCCTGATTAAGTCAAATTCAAATATACCAGCCATAAGGCGGAACAGAAATATAAACTTAAACCAACCGTCCAGTGTGGCGGTATCCTCATTAAGTCAGGTTAACCAGATTAAATTAATAACCAACCGTCCGGAATGGCGGTATCCTTTATTAATCTGATTTTAAATAGTTTATATATCATATTTTAAGGGAGATTAATCTAAAAAGCAATAGTAAAAGAATTACCTTATTACCTCAGCATGAAGAGGTTACCCCCTCATGGATGGATAGAATTACTACTACAAAGCGTAAATAAAACTGAATAAAAGAAGAACTCTATTTTATTTATAAGGATTTCAGAGGAAGAGGTACATTTGAAACTAAAAATTCGAAATCTATTTATAGGCAAAAAAATCTAATTTTTTATTATTATTTTTGATTTTTGAATTTTTTATTTTATTTTTCTGATTTTTATTTTTTATTATTATTATTTCTTGAATCGCTGAAATTTCGACACGTGGCGTGGTGTGCTAAAAAAGACGGCTCGTTGAATCTTTGACACGTGGCAGACGCCCAAAATTACCAAAATACCCTTTGCGTCGGGACGTCCAAAATTACCAAAATACCCCTTTTGCCAAATTTCACAGTTTTGCTCCAAATCACCTCCAGAATGTCTTGAAATTTTATTTCGGTGTCGGGACAATTACCAAAATACCCCTTTTGTGTCGGGACGTCCAAAATTACCAAAATACCCTTTTTGCCAAATTTCACCAAATTTCACAGTTTTGCTCCAAATCACCTCCAGAATGTCATGAAACTTTATTTATCTACAAAATAACACAAAACACATCAAAATATTCACAAAACTCAAGAAACTATACAAAATATTAAGTTAAATGAGTGGGAAATAGTGATACATTTATCACTCATCAGATATGTTCACATAGGCATTCGCAAATTACATACACAATTTCAAAAAGAAAGACAACAGTTAAGTCTTGGGAATCTGACTCAAAAAGACCTGTTTGCCAATTTATAAGAAAATTGGATGGGAAGTTTGTCCCTGACGCATAGATGTCAATCAAGCCATTAATTTTCTTGTATATATTATATCTCTTTGTCTTTTCCTAATAATTGAAATTTGTTTTGTTGTTTTCTTTTATTTTCTTCGACAGGATCCAGACCTTTTTGACTATCACGATTTATTTTATTGTTTAACTAATAATTGTCATTTGGCAGGTACTAGTGCTATTATTTTACTCACCCTTTTCAGGTGTTATAAATTCAACTCATCATTGCACTTTTGAAGACATCCAGAGTAAAACATGGAAGCCACTTCAAGAAGACGAGTTGAAAACATCTGTGTGTTTTGCGGTACTAGTGTTGGTGTTAAGCCACAATACATAGAGGCAGCACATGAATTGGGTCGAGTTTTAGCTGCAAGGAATATGCACTTAGTATATGGCGGAGGCAATCTTGGACTAATGGGGATCGTTTCAAAGGCCGTACAGGAATGAGGCAGTCACGTTTTGGGAATCATCCCAAAACCTTTGGCGGAGGCAAATCTTATTGGACCATCAAACGGAGATGAACTGATTGTGCCAGGTATGTCTGAACGATTGGTAGAAATGGTTAATTGTGCTGATGCTTTTATTGCTTTGCCATGTGGCTTGGGTACATTGGAGGAAATTTTTACAGTGTTGTCTTGGGCGAACCCGAACATACACCAGAAACCGCTTGGACTGTACAACGTTGATGGATTTTATGATTTTCTTTGTGTGTTTCTTGATGATGCCCGGAGAAATGGGTTCGTGTCAAAACCTTTAAAAGAACTCCTCTTTACTGCCAGAACTGTTCCGGATCTATTGACCAAATCTTAGCCTATGAACCACAAATTGACCCTATCATTTCAAAGATAAATTGGTCTGAGGATGATCGTGGTAAGAGGCATCTGATTAATCTGGATCTTAACCTTTAATTCCTTGTAGAATTTCAGTTATCCAGGTATTATATTCTAAACTCTTCTTCTACTGTTTAAGACATTTGGGACAATGTCTCATTTAGGTTTAGGGGAGGGAATTAGTTGATCAGTACCTTGTTTTTAGTTTGTGTGTTGTTTTTATTTTTAGTCCAAAATTTTTCGAAAAATACAAAAAAAAAAATTGAAATATTTTCAAAAATTACAAAAATATTTTGTGTTTTTGTGTTTTTATTTTGACTAAAAATGTGAAATTGGTAAGAGATACTTGTGTAAGGAATTTCCACTCCTGAGACGTATCTCAAACCATTTTTGAAACAAGTTAGTTTTTGTTTATTTCATTATAAATTATTTAATTTGTAAATTCTCCATAAAACTGACTAAAATGGATCTTCATATGCTCAGTTAGCAGATATTATCAACATGCATTGTAACATACGGACATGAGCTAAAATTGAAAAGTTTGTAATATTCAGTGCTCTAGTTTAATTGGAGGAAGCATCTCAAAAGGTGATGGAGTAAAAAAAATCTGAGATCCGAGTTATTAAGTCTGTAAGGGTGTTTTAACATATAGTGCCCTAAAGCCAACTGGTTTGGGAGTCACATGCCCAAAGCTCGCTACATGGATCAAAGATGCTGCAAAAATATATATATCTGAAGTCTGAGTAATTAAGTCCGTAGGGGTGTCTTAACACCTGGTGCCCTAAAGCCAACTGGTTGGGAGTCACTGACCCAACACTCGCTACATAGATGGAAGATATTGTATATAATAAAAAAAAAAATTCAAAAATCAAAGAAAAAAAATCTGAAAAATTATTCCCTTGCTGCAAAAAGGAGTGAATTCTTATAAAATTTTAGGACAAAAAAATACTCTCTTATCAACTGCACTTGTGACTGTTATGGGCAAAAATGAGTTGATTAAGATTTTGTCGGCTGTGCATATGGAGAATGGTAAATATAATCAGAGAATTTACTTATTCAGTAATTTAGAAAGAAAGAAAACAACTAGTAACTTGGAGTAGAAGTTTCACCTGATTAGTCACTAACATCTTTATTCTATTTTCTCTTGTCTTTTTGCTTTTGTGTGCATTAGTTTTATTATATTTTTACTTTTGTAAAACGTTTGTGGGTATCGTTACTGTAAGCCCTCACGAGACTATAACTCGTCCACTAGGGACACCTAGGGGTTTAAAGGTTTGTTGCATATGCTAAATGCAACTGTGATCCCTACGAAAGTGGATTAGTTTAATTTTAATTGTTTCTTGTATTTTACTTTGTTGTTTTGCTCGAGGACTAGCAAAATGTTATGTTTGGAGTGTGATGAGCGGAAAATATATCAATATTTACCGCTCATTTTACTTAATATTTTGTTTAGTTTCTCGGGTTTGATGAATGTTTTGATGTGTTTTAGTTTATTTTGCAGATAAAATAATATTGGGACACAATGAAATCAATTAGGACGAAATGTGGGTCAAATAAGGGCAAAAATTGAACTTGACATATTAATTTTAGAGATCGGAAACTTGAAAGGGCGTTTTAACGAAGTGCAGTTTTGGAAATTCCAGTTTTGCGCATCTGTCGTATTTTGGGCATAACGTTTTACTCCGATATCGGATTGAGCTGATTCAAGTTCCAGATTAAAGGAGACTCAAAGCTCTACAACTTTGAAAGAAAAAAATAATTTCGAATTCTGAAGATTTCATGCCCGAAATTGATGAACCATCCAGAAGTGTGTTGTGTGTAAATATTAAAGTCATTTTCAATCATTTTCAAAGCAAAAAATAAATTAATATATAAATAATAAAAATTATCAAATCACCACCAAACATGATAAGCAATTAGTGGAGCAATTAATAATGGATTTGGTCGAGCAATTAGTGGAGCAATTAGTGGAGCAATTAATAATGGATTTGGTGGATGATTTGATAGAGGCAAAATTTTACCTATAAATACCAAGCCATTTCATTTGTAAATTCATACTTTCTTCTAAGGAATTCCTTAAGAATACTAAGAAGATTGTATCTTGTTTGTTTATTTACAGCTTTCAGTAATTAATTCTCGCTTTCGCACTTTCTTTTATTTACTTTTCAGTTTTTACTTTCCGCAATTTACTTTTACGCACAATACTTTTCTTTCTTTAATTTTCAGTTTTTACTTTTCAATAATGAGGAGGTAACTCCCATTTGCTGGGGTAAAAGGTAAAACTTTTATTACTAATATTTAGATTAATCTCCCTTAATTATAATATATAAACTAGTTAAAACCTGACTTAACGAGGATACCGCCATATTAGTCGGTTGGTAATTATTTAAATTGGTTTTAACCTGACTAAATTGGATACCGCCTGATTGGTCATTTGGTAATTAATTATTAATTTGACTTTAATCTGGATACCGCCTATAACTGGTTGGTAATTATCATGCAAAGTTAATATATTATATTAAGGGAGATATCTAAAATAGAAGTAATAAAAGTGGATCATTTTACCTCAGTATTTTCTTTTATTGTACTTTTACTTTATTTACTTTTTACCAATTTACTTTCAGCATTTACTTTTCAGCATTTACTTTTCAGCAATTTATTTTCAGCATTTAATTTTCAGTAATTTACATTCAGCATTTACTTTTCAGTATTTAATTTTCAGTATTTAATTTCAGCATTTACTTTCTGTCATTTACTTTTCAGCAATTTACTTTTCAGCATTTTACTTTATGTCTTTTATTTTATTTAAGTTTTTACTAGCCTTAGTTATGTGTCGTAACTAAGTTAGTTATCTGTGGTTGTGATGAATTCTAATATCACCGGTTTATAAGGGGTTATTTTATAGTTTGGGTAATTTAAAGGTTTACTTATTAAGTCTTAAGCTTAATGCTTCTTGTTGTCTGATCACCAATAATATTGATGTGGTAGATCTAAAATAAACTTGACAAAGAAATTTTAGGTTTCAGCCTTAGACTTAATAGCCCACGATCTTCCTTGAGGATAGATAACTCTTTAATAGATTTCCTTACAGGATAGACATATACATGTCGGGCGGGGGTAGCCATAATTGGAACTTAAACTTAATGAATCCAGGTAATTTGGTTGACATAGACATATGGTTAAATTGGGTTAAACTGAGTATTTGCGTCTGACCATCGACATAGGCTTTTGCATAATTTAGTGTTCTAGGTTAGTAAACTGATTTATCACACAACCATGAAATAACCACTTCATCTTTTAAAAGATATTAGAAAGATTCACAACCCTAGATAGTTTCCTAATATTGAATGTTCTTAAACATACTTTCGTGCAATTTTATTTACTTGTTTTTAAATTTAGAATCATCACCATTTCAAATCAATCAAACAACCTGTTAGATACTAGTAATCATTTGACCTCATAAAATTAATAGATTAGGTATTAAGTCCTCGTGGGATCGATACTTTTTATACTACTTGAACGATACGTGCGCTTGCGTTATACGCGTGTGTTTACGTCGGTCAGCCATTAATAAGATTGATTAGGTAAACTTAAAATAAACTTGACAAATGAATTTTAGGTTTCAGCCTTAGATTCAATAGCTCACGATCTTCCTTGAGGATAGATAACCATTTAATAGATTTCCTTACAGGATATGAATATACCTGTCAGGCGAGGGTAGCCACAATTGGAACTTGACCTTAATGAATTCAGGTAACTTGGTTAACATAGGAATATGATTAATTGGGTTATACTGGGTATTGCATATGACCATCGTAATAGGCTTTTGCATATCTTCGTGTTCCAGGTTAGCAAACTGATTTATTACACATATATAAGAGAATCAATTCATCATTAGAATAAATATTTTGTGGAATCACGACCCTACTTCTTTGTATCTTTTGTTAATTTTCCTTAGTATTTTCTTTTGTATTTTTATTTATTTATTTGTTGAGTAAATCCACATTCAACCAACCAATCAAGTGATTTTTCTCTGCTCCTTCAATTAGATACCTGTAAATAAATAGATTCAATAATTAATAACAACAGTAGGAATTAAGTCCTCGTGGGATCGATATTTTTATTCTACTTGAACGATAGGTGCGCATGCGTTAAACGCGTGTGATTACGCACCGGTCAGCCCCGCATGAGCTAGCTGTAGGCACTGCATTTTGCATATAAGTCCTTATGATGAGTCTCATTTGAAGACACTACCTTTTAAGTCACGGAAGTCGCGGGAAACGAATGTCGGAAGGGAAAATTCAGAATAAGTATGTCATCGGATTCAATTCACATGTTCACTACTTTCGTTCATGCTGCGTTCGTTAACACGTTCGAACGTCAAGCAGATTGCGGGCATTCGTGCTGCATTCGAATCGGCGTTCGAACGGTGTAAGTACTTCTGGTTTTGCTGCTAGCCTCACGCCCAAGCCCAATTAGCCCACCAAAACCCACCCAAAAATAATTAAAACATTTAAAACATGTCACAAATTAAAATAATATCCTTCCTAAATTAAATAAATCACATCCCAATATAAATAATTCACATACCTAAATAAACAAATCAAATAAACCTATTCCTAATTTAAACAAATCATGTCCCCAATTAAATATTTATTTTCCTTGTATAACACTAAAAAATATTCCCCCCCCCATAATTACTTGATCCATTCATATTCAAACCTTAGAAACCCTAGCCTTTGCCTATAAAAAGAAGCCTAACCCAACCCTTAGAGGCCTAGCACATTCATACAAACCACAGAAAAATTATGCAAAGCATTGACACCCTAGCTCATTCACACAACAAAAAAACTCCTAGTCCATACAAGCAAGAGGTAACAAGAAATAATTATTTTCTCCTCCTCCCTCCATTGCCGAAAACACTAAACTAAAAAACCCCCATTGCCGCACAAACACAACCTAAAACAGCCCATTACATCACCAAAAATCACCCCTAAAACTGCACTAACATCACCGAAAATCACCATCAAACAGCAGCCCCTAAACCGCAAAACAGCAGCCCTTTTACGGCAAAACAGTAGTCAAAACCCGCAAAAACAGTGACTGAAAAACAGCAGCAAAACAGCAGTGAAACGGAGTAAAGACAACGGTCCAAACAAAGAAACAGCGAAAGAAAGCAGTGGACCAGTGAATTAGAGGAGTTGCGGAGGGTTAACCCTTCCGACGATCGTGTACCGTACGTCCGAGAGGCGATTTGAAAGGTTAGACCTGATGGCACCTTCTTTAATTATTATTCTTCATTTTTTTTATTTATTTTAATATATTATCGCATGAGAGTCGTTTGTTGATGCATGATGTGAATTCCGGGTGAACGGAATGCGTGTTCTTTTTTGTGGTATAACGGATGGAAACCCGGACGTAAATTCCGTAGCCGAATCTGAATGGACGATATTGCGGTTTGCACTCGGGATACAATGCCACATATCACTTAAGAGATTCAAACATTTTGTTTCATCCAACTTTGTATTCGAGCATGATCGGGTTGCTAATATGTTATTTATCTTTTAAGCATGATTTAGTCGTTAGTATGCTATTACTTTATGCATTTTACTTTCTATGCATTGTGGTGTAATGTGCATGGGCTTAGTATGTTGGTCTAAAGGTCCTCAATTTGAGGGGAGAAAAGTCCAAAAGGCTACCTTTACGACAATACTTTGCCGCGCCGGACCAAGTGTGTTGGATTGAACGTAATATATGTTCAATCGAGTGTACGAAGTCCTACATTGTTGTCTTTATTTTATATGCACGGTAACATAATGCGCATGGGCTAACTAGGGTAGATTCAAGGTCCTCTATTCGAGGGAAAATGCCTAAAGGCTACCTTTACCACGATGTTTTGCCGCGCCTTTTATTATGTCATTTACCCTATGCATATCGTTGATTTATTTACGCATGCATTGCATTCTTGTGCGCATGGGATAACTAGGGTGGATTCAAGGTCCTCTTTTCGAGGGAAAATGCCTAAAGGCTAATTTACCATGATATTTTTCCGCGCGGGACGAGGTACACCCGATTGAATGGGAACGAGTTCAATCGGGCACACGGGTGTGGGACACAGGATCTGGGCGACGCATGCTGTCTCGGGCTCGCGGCCCTGTTGGGAGTACGGAGTAGCCACGGGGGACTAAACCAGAGAATAATGGAGTCGCCACCCGGTGTGAACCGGGAAAATGAGATTTAAGGCCGCACTCACCCCTCGCAAGGGAAGACCTCAAACTGTTGGGTTCGGAATGGTCCCTTACTTATGTCACTTGTAATGAAATAATTTGTGTAATAATTTAATCAGGCCTAAGTAACACTTATTTCCAATAGTATCATGCTTCTAAATCCACATGCATGAAATTAATCATCACAACATGCAACATCACATGGCAATCTCACGAACATTTCTCAATCATATGATAGGGAAAACTAATAACAACCTAATCATGCTTGAGTACTATCTCATGAATATATTAACCAAATAACATGCTAACAGCCTAATCATGCTTGAATATCATCCCAATAACACATCGAATGGATAAATGCAGGAATAAAAATAATATGATTGGCTACATAATGCAAGGGAGATCACCCAAAAGGTAGTTGTGCATGAAATATGATGAGACAGACTTAGTTCAGTGTGTGTGCGTTCGTGTAGCGTTCGTAAACGTGTTCGAACGGTAAATAGAAGGTTCGCGTTCGTGTAGCGTTTGATAACGCGTTCGAACGGATCCAGACCTGATGAAACAAAATGCATGCGCGTTCGAGTAGCATTTGTAAAACGTGTTCGAACGGGAAACAGAAGGTTCGCGTTCATATAGCGTTCGATAACGCGTTCGAACGGGAACAGACCTGATGCACAAAATGTGACGCAATACATACATAAAAAGCAAATAGCGAAATACGAAGCGTGGCGAAGTATCGTGGCGAAGGATTTTAACCTCTTCAATTAGAGGACCTTTCATCGCACTTACTAAGCCCATGCGCTCGATCTCAATGCATATAAAAATAAAGACAATAACCTTAGACTTCATGTACCCGTTTGAACACATCTTACATTCAACCGAATATACGTTAATCGGCGCGACAAAGCATCATGGTAAAGGATTTTAACCTCTTCAATTAGAGGACCTTTCATCGCACTTACTAAGCCCATGCGCTCGATCACATCATGCATACAAAAATAAAGACAATCATACCAAACTTAGTATATCCGATTGAACATATCTTATATCCAACCGAACACACATCAACCAGCGCGGAAAAGCATTGTGGTAAAGGATTTTAACCCCTCCAAATAGGGGACCTTTAATCCGACTTACTAAGCCCATGCACTCGATTGAATCATTCATACAAAAGTAACATGCAGAATTCAAATAACGAAAAATAAATAAACCGAAGCAACATAAAACAAAAGAGTGTGCCGTTTACTCAAGTGGTACGTGGAGTTGTATCCCGAGTACAGATCATACTACCGTCCATTCGGAATCGGCTATGAAATTTATATCCGAGTTTCCATACTATATACCACAAGAGGCGACACATTTTCCATTTTATTCAAGCCACAACATGCATCCACAAACGACTCTCATGCGAATAGAATTCAATAAACAATCAAAAGACGAATATAAACTAATGAGAAAAGTGCCATCAGGTCTAACCTTTTAAATCACCTCTCGGATGTACGGTACACGATCGTCGGAAGGGTGGATGCTCCGCAACTCTTCCGATTCACTGGTTCACTGCTCTCGTTCATTGTCTTACCATTTTGAGTCGTCGTTCTCCATCTTTTGCTACTGTTTGGCCTCCGTTTTGCTGCTGTTTCCTCTGTATTTTCCACTCACTGTTCAGGTCACTGTTTTGGCGTGCATGGCTGCTATTTTTGGGGTTTTTGGTGCAGTTTTGTGTGGTTATTTCAAGGATTATAAGTGCAGTTTTTATGTTACTGTAGTTCGGTTTTGGTTGTAACTTTCGGTGGTGGAGGGCTGTTGTTTGTGTGTTTTTAGGGCTACTGTATGCGTGTTTTAGGGCTGTTGTATGGGTTGTTTTTCGGTGATACGAGGTTGCTAAATGGAGGTATGATTTTCGGTGATTAGGGGAAGGGGATGAAGAGAATTTTTGTGTTATTTCTTTGTAGTATGCGTGAACTTCTAGGGTTTCTTGCTGTGATTTTCGTGTGAGTTGTGTGTATGAGCTAGGGGAATCATGTCTTGGTTGGGGGTTGTTTATATAGAGAATGGCTAGGGATTCACCTTGTCTCACAAGGAAGGGATTTGATTTAGTGTTGAGCAAGGAAAGTCAAAGATTGAGGGGGGACAAATTTGGTTTAGATTAGGAAGTCAATATCTTTAATTTGTTATAATTCATTTTAATTAGGCATGACATCTTTTTAATTTAGTATGTGGTTTTGTTTAGTTAGGAAGTTAATATATTTGATTGATTTTAATGTTTATTTTAATTTGGTATGTGATTTTTAGATTTGTTTTGATTTCACCATGTGTTAAATATGTGTTTTAAGTGGGCTTGGGCGAATTGGGCTTGATGTGAGGCTAGCAGCAAAACCAGAATTATCGACTCCGTTCGAATGCCTCCTCGAACGCTGCACGAACGCCCGTAATCTGTTTGCCATTTGAACGCATACACGAACGCAGCACGAATGAAAACAGTGAACCTTGTTTATTCAAAATTTCCCCTTCCGATGTCCGTTTTCCGTGACCTCCGTGACTTAAAAGGTAGTGTCTCCAAATGAGACTCATCATAGTGACTTATGTGCAAAAATGCAGTGCCTAAAGTCGCCCCCACTTTGATGGGACTTGTGTAATGTGTAACAGTGACAATCCTATCAAAGTTATGCAATGATTTTCACTTACCTGGCTCGCCAGCTGCCACTTGACTTACCAAGTGTTGAGTTGAGTTGATTTGGTGGTGAGGTGTTGCGACCCCTGGTTCATTCCCGAACCGTGCTCCATTTTTAGAGCGCCATTTTCGGCATCTTTTGTGTGTGTGCTCCATTTTGGAGCGCCATTTTCGGCATCCATTGTGTGTGTGCTCCATTTTGGAACACCATTTCCGGCATTTGCTGTGTGTGCTCCATTTTGTAACGCCATTTTCGGCCTTTGCTGTGTGCTCCATTTTGGAACGCCATTTTCGGTATTTGCTGTGTGTGCTCCATTTTGGAACGCCATTTTCGGCATCTGTTGTGGGTGCTCCATTTTTGGAGTGCCATTTTCGGCGTTTGCTGTGTGTGCTCCATTTTGGAGCGCCATTTTCGGCATTTGTTGTGAGTGCTCCATTTTGGAGTGCCATTTTCGGCGTCTGTTGTGAATGCTCCATTTTGGAGTGCCATTTTCGGCGTCTGCTATGTGTGCTCCATTTTAGGGCGCCATTTTCGGCATCTGTTGTGGTAGCGGTCCATTTCCGAAACGTGTTGTGCGAGAATGTGGCTCATTTTTGAACCGTTATTTGATGAGATGGTCTTTGCCGCTACAAACCTGCGAACACAAAACAAACATTGCATGTATGTGATATGTATGCATGTATGCATGTATATGTATCCTATTCCGATGGGTTAGTCCTTCCTTGGTCCATTTCCGAACCGTGCTCCATTTGTGGAGTGCCATTTTTGGCAAGATGTGAAAGTAGTCCATTTTCGAACCATGCTCCACTTTCGGAGTGCCATTTTCGGCGAGATGTGATAATGGACCATTTCCGAACAGTGCTCCATTTTCGGAGTGCCATTTTCGGCAAGTGATGAGATGATGGTCCATTTCGAACCGTGCTCCATTTTCGAAGTGCCCTTTTCGGCGAGATGTGATAATGGTCCATTTCCGAACCGTGCTCCATTTTCGGAGTGCCATTTTCGGCGAGATGAGATGATGGTCCATTTCGAACCGTGCTCCATTTTCGGAGTACCCTTTTCGGCGAGATGTGATAATGGTCCATTTCCGAACCGTTGCTGATGAGAGATAGTCCATTTCCGAACCATTACTGATATAAGAGTGGCCCACTTCCGAACCGTTATTGATATGAGAGTGGTCCATTTTCGAACCGTTGCTGATGAGAGATAGTCCATTTCCAAACCATTACTGATATGAGAGTGGCCCACTTCCGAACCGTTACTGATATGAGAGTGGTCCATTTTCGAACCGTTGCTGATGAGAGATAGTCCATTTCCAAACCGTTGCTGATGAGAGATAGTCCATTTCCAAACCATTACTGATATGAGAATGGTTCATTTCCGAACCGTTGCTGATAAGAGAGTGGTCCATTTCTGAACCATTACTGATATGAGAGTGGTCAATTTCCAAACCGTTACTGATAATGATGTGGGCCCCACCCCCAGAGTACTATACCCGAGAACTAATACTGAACCAATGTGGGCCTCGCCCCAGAATGCCATACCCGGCAGAACTGATACTGAACTGATATGGGCCTCGCCCCCCAGAATGCCATACCCGGCAGAAACTGATGCTGATGTGGGCCTTGCCCCCACACTGATACTGATATGGGCCTCGCCCCTAGACTGCTACAGTGTTGTCGCTGTTTCTGATTGGCTTGTCTTTGCCGCTTTCTCTTTTTTTCTGCTTCAAAACCTATGAATACAAAACAAAACAACACAAAAGAATGCAAAGTATGTTACGTGTATGCATGCATGCATGAGTTTCTTATCCTGTTAGGTTAGGTCTTCTGCCAATTCTCTTGGTGACTGCTCGGTTTTCTCTCCCCCTCGGGCAAAGTACTGCTTCATTCTTACCATATTGATCGGCTCGGTGAACTCATTCCCTTCTGACAGTCTCACTGCCCCATTTCCCAATTTCTGAATGGATATCTCATCTTTTCAGTTTTCTTATTCTGAGGATTCCCCGTGTTCATAGTACAAAGGTTGAATGCTTTTCTCTAATATACTCATATTGCAGAAGAGATTCAGTGAAGTGAACGTCTTTATTATCATTTAAGAAAATGGTTCGAACATGTAGACTAAATCAATGTCTATATTAAAAATCAAGATCATAATTGAAAAAGATCCGGGAAACAAACACCTCCATAATTTGCATCTTCGTCTTCACCCGTCTTCTTGCTTTCTTCGAACATCAGATTCTCCAACTGCAGTAGTTCTTTTTCCCATTTACTTCTCATTTTTGCCACCTCATCCCCGTCACTGTCCGAGAAGTTTTCCCAGAAATCCCCCATCTGCTTTATTTCATTTTTGCCATTGTTGTCCTGTATCCCCATGCGAGAAGTTTGATGGTTGTGGGTTTGGAAGGCAAGGTTGTCTGGTAGGCCAGTGTTGATCATGTGTGTGGGTGGAGGTTTTCTATGTGTGTCGGGTTGTTCTTTTTCAGGGTCAGGTATTTTGTGTGAGTCTATGAGGTCCTGGATTTCGTGCCTAAGGCGGGGGCAATTGTTAGTTTCATGACCCTTTTGCTGATGGAAGTAACAGTAAAGGTTTAGGTTAAGGTAGCATTGCACAGGGTTTGGGAGTGGTTTAGGCTCTAAGGGATATAGGAGTCCTTGCTTTTTCAGCTTTTCAAATACCTCTAACAAAGGTTTACCCAGATCGGAGAATCGTCTATTTCTGATGGGGGTAACCCCAAAGGGAGTGGGCTTGGTCCTTGAAGGTTTCCCAATGATTTTTCCATTCTGGTTGCACAACTTTCTATTATTAGCTACACGGAGTAAAGTCAAACTGGCCACAACATTGGTCAAAACTTGCAATTGCTCAACGATTTCAGCTACTTTGATCTCCAATCGATCTAGGCGGGATCCCTCGTTGGCGGATTCACTCATGCTTGTTACTGTTCTTTTAGTGAGTGGTATCCCTTCCCTAACCCAACTGGAATCTTTGATGTCTTTCAGAACACAAGGGTTAGCATGAGGTATGCATGCATGGGGTGCATGAGATGCATGTAGCATATATAACATACTAAATCAACTAAAATTTTCAAAAAAATCGGTTCGTTATCATTTTAGAAGCTTTTGGGCTAACTGTCATAGGAGTGAACTCGTCCCAGTTTAAATGGCCCAACGAGTTCACATCTCATGGCAAGGAGTCCAACCGTATCCAAATGATAATGCTCCGAACACAAGCACAAAATGGCCCATCAATATTTAGAAGCCTTTGGCCCAATCGTCATAAGATACGTTTTTGTCCCAGTTTAAATGGCCCAACAAGCCCATATCTCATGACAAATGGTCCAAATGGATCCAAACGATGATGTTCCCAAACACAAGCATAAAAGAAAGATAGTGCAAACATAAAACAATAATTTCTACGGAATGGCCCATCAACATTTCAGAAGCTTTGGGCCTAATGGTCATAAGGTACGAACTCGCCCCAGTTTAAATGGCCCAGCAAGTTCGCATTTCTGACAATAGTCCAACTGCATCCAAATGAGGATGGTCCACAAGCATATACTCAAGGAAATAATTGTTACTTTAACCATACAACCCCGGTCTATGGGTGGGTTCATGAGAGTGTAGACAAAGGCTCTCACCGGCGAAGAAAGGCCCACAACTAGGTCTCATCAATCAAGGTTCGAGCTGCCAAGTGAGCGCACCCTTTTTTATACACTAAGGTACGTGCCAGTGAGCTATGGTGTGTGACCGACTGTCAAATGGACTTCCCATTGTAGATTCCCCAGAGGGAGGGTGGAGCGAGGCTCACTTAATTACCCAAGCCTCTTAGGCTCTTATCGCTTGGTGTCAGGAATAACAACGAGTCCTCCAAATTAGTCATCACAATAGGCTACGAGTAAATGGCTATATAGGTGCCTTCACAGCTTTTCCTTCTAGAAAGGTAGTGAATGAAGGAACACCAAACCATTACCTAGCCTTAAAATGCCTTTGATTAAACCCTCATTTTATCCACTATAGACACGGTCAATTAAAACATAAATCCAACATTACAAGACAACATTTCGGGGCCGATTCTCTATCCCCAGTGGAGTCGCCAGACTGTGGGACACAGGATCTGGGCGACGCATGCTGTCTCGGGCTCGAGGCCCGGTTGGGAGTACGGAGTAGCCACGGGGGACTAAACCGGAGAATAATGGAGTCGCCACCCGGTGTGAACCGGGAAAATGAGATTTAAGGCCGCACTCACCCCTCGCAAGGGAAGACCTCAAACCGTTGGGTTCGGAATGGTCCCTTACTTATGTCACTTGTAATGAAAGGATTTGTGTAATAATTTAATCAGGCCTAAGTAACACTTATTTCCAAGAGTATCATGCTTCTAAATCCACATGCATGAAATTAATCATCACAACATGCAACATCACATGGCAATCTCACGAACATTTCTCAATCATATGATAGGGAAAACTAAGAACAACCTAATCATGCTTGAGTACTATCTCATGAATATATTAACCAAATAACATGCTAACAGCCTAATCATGCTTGATATCATCCCAAGAACACATCGAATGGATAAATGCAGGAATAAAAATAATATGATTGGCTACATAATGCAAGGGAGATCACCCAAAAGGCAGTTGTGCATGAAATATGATGAGACGGACTTAGTTCAGTGTGTGCGCATTCGTGTAGCGTTCGTAAACGTGTTCGAACGGAAAATAGAAGGTTCGCGTTCGTGTAGCGTTTGATAACGCGTTCGAACGGACCCAGACCTGATGAAACAAAATGCATGCGCGTTCGAGTAGCGTTTGTAAAACGTGTTCGAACAGGAAACAAAAGGTTCGCGTTCATATAGCGTTCGATAACGCGTTCGAACGGGAACAGACCTGATGCACAAAATGTGACGCAATACATACATAAAAAGCAAATAGCGAAATACGAAGCGCGGCGAAGTATCGTGGCGAAGGATTTTAACCTCTTCAATTAGAGGACCTTTCATCGCACTTACTAAGCCCATGCGCTCGATCTCAATGCATATAAAAATAAAGACAATAACCTTAGACTTCATGTACCCGTTTGAACACATCTTACATTCAACCGAATATACGTTAATCGGCGCGACAAAGCATCATGGTAAAGGATTTTAACCTCTTCAATTAGAGGACCTTTCATCGCACTTACTAAACCCATGCGCTCGATCACATCATGCATACAAAAATAAAGACAATCATACCAAACTTAGTATATCCGATTGAACATATCTTATATCCAACCGAACACACATCAACCGGCGCGGAAAAGCATTGTGCTAAAGGATTTTAACCCCTCCAAATAGGGGACCTTTAATCCGACTTACTAAGCCCATGCACTCGATTGAATCATTCATACAAAAGTAACATGCAGAATTCAAATAACGAAAAATAAATAAACCGAAGCAACATAAAACAAAAGAGTGTGCCGTTTACTCAAGTGGTACGTGGAGTTGTATCCCGAGTACAGATCATACTACCGTCCATTCGGAATCGGCTATGAAATTTATATCCGAGTTTCCATCCTATATACCACAAGAGGCGACACATTTTCCATTTCTTATAATTGATTTTAATTAGGCATGACATCTTTTTAATTTAGTATGTGATTTTGTTTAGTTAGGAAGTTAATATATTTGATTGATTTTAATGTTTATTTTAATTTGGTATGTGATTTTTAGATTTGTTTTAATTTCACTATGTGTTAAATATGTGTTTTAAGTGGGCTTGGGCGAATTGGGCTTGATGTGAGGCTAGCAGCAAAACCAGAATTACCGACACCATTCGAACGCCTCCTCGAACGCGGCACGAACGCCCGCAATCTGTTTGTCGTTCGAACGCATACACGAACGAAAACAGTGAACCTTATTTATTCTGAATTTCCCCTTCTGATTTCCGTTTTCCGTGACCTCCGTGACTTAAAAGGTAGTGTCTCCAAATGAGACTCATCATAGGGACTTATTTACAAAAATGCAGTGCCTACAATGGGGTCCTACATTGTAGTTTTGCTTATCTATGTTTGTGTTGCGTTGTCTATCATGCATCAGGTCTGCTCCCGTTCGAACGCGTTACCAAACGCTATATGAACACGAACCTTTTGTTTCCCGTTCGAATGCATTTACGAACGCTACTCGAACGCGCATGTATTTTATTTCATCAGGTCTTGTCCTGTTCGAACGCATTATCAAACGTTATACGAACGCGAACCTTCTATTTACCGTTTGAACGCGTTTACGAATGCTACTCGAACGCGCATGTATTTTATTTCATCAGGACTTGTCCCGTTCGAACGCGTTATCAAACGCTATACAAATGCGAACCTTCTATTTACCGTTCGAACGCGTTTACGAACGTTACTCGAACGCGCATGTATTTTGTTTCATCAGGTATTGTCCTGTTCGAACGCGTTATCAAACGCTATACGAACGCGAACCTTCTGTTTACCGTTCGAACGCGTTTACGAACGCTACACGAACGTATATACACTGAACTGAGTCCTTTTCATCACATTTCATGCATAATTGCTTCTTCGGTGGTTTCTCTTGTATCATGTAATCATACCATTCCATTGTTGATAATTTCCATGTTACCATCTATTTGTATCCCCGCATTTATCTATTTGATGTGTTCAAGAGATGGTGTCCAAACATGATTAGGTCGTTAGGATGTTACTTATTTCTCAAGCATGATTTAGCCATCAGTATGTTATTCATCTATGCATGATTTGATTATCTTCTTTTGATTTGATTATCTTCTTTCGCAATAGGCATTCAATTCACGTTTATGCTTAGGTTGTTATTTATCTTTCGTGTTTAATGATTCAGCATGTTCATGAGATTATCGTGTGATATCGTATGCTTGCCGTTATGATGATTACTTTCATGCATGTGAACTTAAAAGTAGAATACTCTTGGAAATATGTTGCGTAGATTCGATTAAATTATTGCACAAATCATATCATTACAAGTGGCATAAGTAAGAGACCATTCCGAACCCAGCGGTTTGAGGTCTTCCCTTGCGAGGGGTGAGTGCGGCATTAAATCATTTTCCCGGTTCACACCGGGTGACGACTCCATGTTATTTCTCCGGTTTAGTCCCCTGCGGGCTACTCCGTACTCCCAACCGGGCCACGAGCCCGGAACAGCGTCGTCCAACATCTGTGTCCTATATTCTGGCGACTCCACTGGGGATAGAGAATTAGCCCCGAAATAATTTCTTGTAATGTTTATGATTTGTTCTTTAATTAACCGTGTTTACTGTGGGTTGAAAGGGGTTTAATCAAAGGCACTTTTAAGGCTATGTAATGGTTTGGTGTCTTCCCTCATTCACTACCTTTCTATAAGGAAAAGCTGCGAAGGCACCTAGATAATCATGTACTTGTAGCCTATTTTGATGGACTAATTTGGAAGACTCGTTGTTTATTCCTGTCACCAAGCGATCAGAGCCTAAGAGGCTTGGGTTTTTAAGAGAGTCCGCTCCGCCCTCCCTCTAGGGAATCTACAATGGGAAATCCATTTGACAGTCAGTCACACACTATAACTCTTTGGCACGTACCGTAAGGTATAAAAAAGGTGCACTCACTTGGTCGCTCGAACCCTTGAGTGGGGAGACCTAGTTGTGGGCAACCCTTCGCCCGCGAGAGTCTTTGTCTATACTCCAGCAAACCCACACGTAGACCGGATTTGTATGACCTATAGAAACTATTTCCTTGTGCTTGTGGACCATCCTCATTTGGATGCAGTTGGACTTCTTGTCAGAAATGCGAGCTTGTTGGGCCATTTAAACTGGGACGAGTTCGTATCCTATGACAATTGGGCCAAAAGCTTCTGAAATGGCGATGGGCCGCTCTGTAGAAATTATTACTTTATGTTTGAATTATCTCTTTATGATTGTATTTGTGGACCATCCTCATTCGGATGCAGTTGGACTTCTTGTTATAATGCGAACTTGTTGGGCCATTTAAACTGGGACGAGTTCGTATCTTATGACAATTGGGCCAAACGTCTCTGAAATGCCGATGGGCCATCCTGTGTTTGGGCCCCTTATCATTTGAAGTTGTTTAACCATGTTGTCGCAAAGGTGTAAACCTGTTGGGCCTTTTTCAACTGGGACAAGTTTGCACATTGCAATAATATGATTGAAGCTTTAAAATGACAATGGGCCGAATTATATGTTCCACACATCGCACGTATCTCATACATCTCATGCATACACACATCATGTTAACTCTCTTGTGTCTTAAGAGCTTTAGGGAAAAAGGGAAGACTTGTTAAAAGGCAGATAGCAAACATGAGCGAATCAGAGAATGAAACATCCCGTATGGATCAGTTTGAGAACAGTCTCACCAAGATTACTGAACAGTTACAAGCCTTGACCGCTGCTGTGGCTAATATGGCTGTGCCCCGTACTGGGGGAAATTCTGAGAATATGAGGCGTGAGGAGCCTCTGAATGGGTTGGGGGATGATATCCCCACTTTTGATGATGACATGGCAGAATATGCGACAGGAAGAATGATTGGGTCTCAGGCAGAATTTTAGAAGCTTCGGGATCAGGTAGAAATGGTTACCCACAAAATGAAGGGTAAACATGAAGAGTTGTTAGATTATGAAGCGATGACTTTTGATGAACAGTTGCTAGCTCAGTTCAAGATGCCAGATATGGCCAAGTTCAATGGGAATGGGGATCTGAGGGTCCATCTCCGTCAATATGTTTCAGTTATGAGTTCAGGGGCTTGTCACAGCGCCAAATGCAGAAAATTTTTGGGATGTCACTCGAGGGGGCACCGGTAGTATGGTATCATAGCCTGGAAAGAAAGGTTAAGGATGACTGGAGGGAACTGGCTGAAGCTTTTATGAAGCAATATGTGACAGATTTAGAAATTGATTTGTCACTCCGTGATTTGGAGAACACTAAGCAGAAGCCGGAAGAAAGCTTCAAGGAGTATGTAGACCGCTAGAGAAGCCAGCTTCTAAAGATGCAGACTCGGCCCTCAGAGAATGACCAGATTAAGATGATTATTAAGGGTATTAAGCCCTCGATCTATGGCAAGTTGAGGAGGATGACGTCCATGATTACTGATTTTCGACAGTTGAGGGAAACTGTCATGGATATTGAAGAAGAAAAGGCGGAGAATAGGAAGTTCTATGGCCCGAACAGAAGGCCCATTAGGGGAACATCAGGTACCAAACATGTTTCCGCTGAAATTACTGCTATCCGAAACCGACGATTTTCCAACTTAGGAAGACCCTTGTCTAAGGTGCTGGAGAAATTAAAGAGACAGGGACTTCTGAAACCCCTAGAGACCAAACCACTTCCATACCCACCTCCACCGCATCTCAACATGAACCACTATTGCCATTTCCACCAACAAAATGGCCATGACACTGACAATTGTGCCTGCCTCCACCATGAAATCCAGGACCTTATAGACTCCAAAAAGATACCCGACCCAGAAACAGAACAGCCTAACACACACAAAAACCCTTTGCCGAATTACCACTTTGTCCCGCCACCAACATATATGATAAACTCTGGCCTACCCGAAAGCCTTGTCCTCAAATCCTTTGACCACCAAGCCTTCTGCCTGGGAATTTGGGATAGCAGCAGTGAGGATGAAACAGAACATGGGAGGAATTTTTGGGAAGATTTCTCCAGTAGTGATGAAGAGGTGGTAAGAGGAATGACACGCAGTGGGCGTTTCTACAGTGATACGGCTGAGAAGGGTAAAGAAGTGTTGATGGAAGGCAGAGAAGTGTCTGAAAATATGGAGAATAGTGAGGGGGATGCAGTGCTACATCAGTTGAGGAAGACACGGGCACAAGTTAGCATCTGGGAATTATTGTGTTCATCTCAGGAGCACAGGCGGGCCATGGTTGAGGCCTTGAGCAAGATAGTAGTGACAGAGGAAGCCAACCCCGCGATGTTTGTTGGATTAGTGCAAAAGGAAGCTCTACAGATAACCTTTTTCCGAAGAGGAACTTCCGGCTGAGGGAAGGAATCATAATATACCCTTATTCATCAGAGCTGAAGTGAGGGGCAAGAAGACCTCTTGTGTGATGGTAGATGATGGCTCCTCCATCAATGTGTGCCCATTGAAGATTTTGTCAAAACTGGGTATGAAGGTAACAGATCTGGATCCCTCTAATATGACTATTAAAGCTTATGATGATAGTAAGAGGGGAGTTAAAGGTACTTTTGCAGCAATGGTCAAGGTTGGCCCAATTGAAGATGAGGTTGAATTCACAGTGCTGGACATCCCGGCCACTTTTGCTTTGTTATTGGGAAGGCCCTGGTTTCATAAGCTTGGGGTGTGCCCTCCACTCTGCACCATGTTGTTAAGTTCCCGTACGGGGGAGAGATTGTCACCATTCGAGCTGAGGTAGATAATGTTGTGGCCGATTTGGAAATACAACCTTTTACAAGGTTCCAAGTGTCGGCAACTTTTGAAGAGTGGGTGGATCCTAAGGTGGCTAGGATCATGGAAAAGATGAAGTTCGAGCCGGGCAAGGGTTCAACGTTGCCTAACTTTAAAGGTCAGACTACTCGAAGGGGTTTGGGGTACAAGTCTAATGAGGAAAAGCCGAGGGCTAAAAAGAAAGGGTTGAAGCTGATGGAATGTTTTGTGAAGGCAACGGGATATCAGGGAGAACTTGAACCGGTAGAAGTCAATGGAATTGTGGTACCCGGGTATGAGATCTTTCAGGAAGTGATAAGTGAGAAGTCACTGGCATCGGAAATTGTGAAGAAGGAAGAGGAGAAATGGGAAGAATAACTGATGAAGTTGGAGGGCCTGACCCTCGAGGAAAAGGAGGAAGACCCAGCTGTGGGAGACGAAGCATCTGTGGAGGATGAAGATGTTTATCTCTCTGATTTATTTGAATGTATTCCTGCATCTGCTAGCAATAAAGACAATCATTTTGCTTACTCGTCTGAGTCTTTCCCTTTCAATTTGCATGACTTGAGTATATTTGATATCAGTTCCACCAGAACAAATGCATTCAACCTTGGTACGCCAGAGAGTCCCAAGGAAATCCTAATTGCAAGTGAGGTTACCTCTGAGGAACGGGAGAAATTAGAAGAAATATTGGTCAGATATGCCAAAGTATTTGTTTGGTCCTACGAGGACATGCCTGGGGTAGACAGAAACATCGCCCAGCATACAATACCAACTTATCCAAATATGAGGCCAGTGAAACATAAACTCCGACGGATGAGACCAGAGTGGGCTGAGAAAGTTAGAGAAGAAGTCAAGAAACATATAGATTTGGGGTTCCTGGAAGTAGTAAAGTATCCTGAATGGTTAACAAATATTGTGCCAGTGCCGAAGAAAGACGGGAAAGTCAGAATGTGTGTGGAATATAGAGATCTTAACAAGGCTTGTCTGAAAGATGATTTTCCTTTACCTCATATTGATGTGCTAGTTGATAGTGCAGCTTTATCTGCCATGTATTCATTTGCAGATGGGTTTTCAGGGTACAATAAGGTTCTCATGGCTGAAGAAGACAAGCACAAGACTGCCTTTGTCACCGAGTGGGGCACATATTGTTACAAGAGACAAGAATCGGGCATATAGAAGCACTGGAGAAGTTCCTTCAGAGAGTTGACAAATACAACTTGCTGCTGAATCCCAAGAAATGTGTGTTTGGGGTAACATCAGGAAAGTTGCTGGGACATACAGTGTGAATGGGAGGAATAGAGGTAGACTTTGAGAAGATCAAAGCAATTAAGGAAGTCAGAGCATTCCTCGGGAAAATTCAGTATATCAGTCGGTTCATCGCCAAGTTGACATCAGTATGTGAGCCTATCTTCAAACTGCTGAGAAAAGACCAGCCAGTGAAATGGAATGAGCAATGTCAGGCAGCCTTCGTCAAGATCAGAGAATACTTGTAAAGCCTCATGTATTGAAACCTCTGAAACCGAGCAGACCCTTGATTGTATTTGGCCATAGAATCAGAAGCGTTGGGGGCAATGATGGTACAGGTGATGAGCGGAAAATATATCAATATTTACCGCCCCTTTTACTTAATATTTTGTTTAGTTTCTCGGGTTTGATGAACGTTTTGATGTGTTTTAGTTTATTTTGTAGATAAAATAATATTGGGACTTAATGAAATCATTTAGGACGAAATATGGGTCAAATAAGGGCAATTATTGGACTTGATATTTTAATTTTGGAGATTGGAAACTTGAAAGGGCGTTTTGACGAAGTGCAGTTTTGAAAATTCCAGTTTTGCGCATCTGTTGTATTTTGGGCATAACGTTTTACTCAGATATCGGATTGAGCTGATTCAAGTTCCAGATTAAAGAAGACTCAATGATCTACAACTTTGAAAGACAAAATAATTTCGAATTCTGAAGATTTCATGCCCGAAATTGATGAACCATCCAGAAGTGTGTAGTGTGTAATTATTAAAGTCACTTTCAATCATTTTCAAAGCAAAAAAATAAATTAATAAATAAATAATAAAAATTATCAAATCATCACCAAACATGATAAGAGATTAGTGGAGCAATTAATAATGGATTTGGTGGAGCAATTAGTGGAGCAATTAATAATGGATTTGGTGGAGCAATTAGTGGAGCAATTAATAATTGATTTGGTGGATGATTTGATAGAGGCAAAATTTTGCCTATAAATACCAAGCCATTTCATTTGTAAAATTCATACTTTCTTCTAAGGAATTCCTTAAGAATACTAAGAAAATTGTATCTTGTTTGTTTATTTACAGCTTTCAGTAATTAATTTTCGTTTTCGCACTTTCTTTTCTTTACTTTTCAGTTTTTACTTTCCGCAATTTACTTTTACGCACAGTACTTTTCTTTATTTAATTTTCAGTTTTTATTTTTCAGTAATGAGGAGGTAACTCCCCATTGCTGGGGTAAAAGGTAAAACTTTTATTACTAATATTTAGATTAATCTCCCTTAATTATAATATATAAACTAGTTAAAACCTGACTTAACGAGGATACCGCCATATTGGTCGGTTGGTAATAATTATTAATTTGACTTAATCTGGATACCGCCTATATGGCTGGTTGGTAATTATCATGCAAAGTTAATATATTATATTAAGGGAGATATCTAAAATAGAAGTAATAAAAGTGGATCCTTTTACCTCAGCATTTTCTTTTATTGTAATTTACTTTATTTACTTTTCAGCAATTTACTTTTCAGCAATTTACTTTTTAGCAATTTACTTTTAGCATTTACTTTTCAGCATTTAATTTTCATTATTTAATTTCAGCATTAATTTCAGCATTTACTTTTCAGCATTTAATTTTCAGTATTTTACTTTATGTCTTTTATTTTATTTAAGTTTTTTTTTACTACCCGTAAATATGTGTCGTAACTAAGCCAATTATCTGGGGTTGTGATGAAATCCAATATCACGGTTTATAAGGGTTAAATTATAGTTTGGGTAATTTAAAGGTTTACTTATTAAGTCTTAAGCTTAATGCTTCTTGTTGTCTGATCACCAATAAGATTGATGTGGTAATCTAAAATGAACTAGACATAGGGATTTTAGGTTTCAGCCTTAGACTTAATAGCCCACGATCTTCCTTGAGGATAGATAACCTTTAATAGATTTCCTTACAGGATAGACATATACCTGTCGGGCGGGGTAGCCATAATTGGAACTTAAACTTAATGAATCCAGATAATTTGGTTGACATAGACATATGGTTCAATTGGGTTAAACTGGGTATTTGCGTCTGACCATCGACAGAGGCTTTTGCATAATTTAGTGTTCCAGGTTAGTAAACCAATTTATTACACAAACATAAAATAACCACTTCATCTTTAAAAATGATATTGGAAGAAATCACAACCCTAGATAGTTTTTAATATTGAATTTTCTTAAAACCTACTTTCGAATAATTTTATTTACTTGTTTTTAATTTAGAATCGTCACCATTTCAAATCAATCAAACAACTTGTTAGATACTAGTAATCATTTGACCTCATAAAATTAATAGATTAGATATTAAGTCCTCGTGGGATCGATATTTTTATACTACTTGAACGATACGTGCGCTTGCGTTATACGTGGTGTTTACGCCGGTCAAGTTTTTGGCGCCGTTGCCGGGGACTTATTTATCTTTCACTATTAATTTAGGGGTTAGATACGTTACTTGTATCTAATTTCTTTTTACTTATTGTTTTTGTTTTCTTGTGTTTCAGGTTCTCAGAAACTACATGAGACGAACCAGAAGCTTTGAACTCCGATCGCTTGACCAGAAATTGAAAGAACCATCAGACAGTTGAGAAGGGAAATGCGAGAAGGCCAAGAAGCTTTAGTCAATATGGAACCTGAACCATTGGAGGTTGCACCACCAATTCCCATTCGAGACAGAACCATTCTGGTGGTTGACAGACTCATTTCCTGTATTGTACTTCCTCCCTTACCAGCAAATGCGTGTGACATCAAAACATGCATTCAGATGATTCAGCAGTCAGTTCAATTCGGGGGGAATGCAACTGAAGATCCTAATGCCCACATCAGTAACTTCCTGGAAGTTTGCGGTACTTTCAACTATAACAGAGCATCAGAAGAAGCAATGAGACTGCGAGTTTTCCCATACTCCTGAAGGACAGAGCTAAAGCTTGGCTACATTCACTACCAGCAGGTTCCATCACAACTTGGAACACTCTAGCCACCAAATTCCTAGCAAAATACTTTCCACCGGCCAGAACTGCAAAGTTGAGGAATGACATCACATCCTTTGTACAACAAGATTCAGAATCCCTCTGCGAAGCTTGGGAAAGGTACAAAGATTTGCTCCGGAAATGTCATCACCATGAGATTCCAAAATGGCTTCAAGTCCAAACATTCTATAATGGACTTTCTGGAATAATGAGAACTACAATTGATGCTGCTGCTAGAGGAGCACTAATGGCAAAAGGAGAAGATCAGGCTTGGGATTTAATTGAAGAAATGGCCAACAATAATTCTTTGTGGCCAACAGAAATGAGCATGATCCAAAGAATCGCAGGAATTTATGAAGTTGGAGCCAACACAGCACTGAATGTCAAGCTGGATATGATTTGCAAAAATCTGGAAACTCTTAACATGAAGGTTAATGGTGGATCCACAAGTTCATCATATAAAGGAGCACCAGAACCAGTTCAGCAGGAAGAGACAATGAATTTTGTCAACAATTTCAACAGACAGGGGAACAATCCATATTCCAACACCTACAACCCAGGGTGGAGGAATCATCCCATTTTTCATGGAGCAACAATTCAGGCCAATAGCAAAACTATCCACCACCTGAATTCCAACAACAGAACAAAATCCAGGAGCAGGCAAATGAACCAGGAATAACAGAAGTGTTGACCCACTTGAAAAAGTTAGAAGCAAAACACGACTCTCAAGCAGCAAGATATGATGCTATGTTTCAATCCTAATCAGCATTAATTCAAAGTCAATCTGCTTCTATTAAAGCACTGGAGAATCAAATGGGACAACTGGCAACTGCTCAGAGTTACAGACCGCCAGGTACCCTTCCTAGCAACACTGAGCCAAATCCAAGAAACATGGGGAAGGAACAATGTCATGCCATCATGTTAAAAAGCGGTACTGAAATCAACAAAGATGTTGGAGCCAAAACAACTGCTGAGGAAGTTCCAAAAGAAACAAAGCAACAGATGGAGGAAAAAAGAAGCAAAGGAAAAAGAATAGATCACTCAACCTCCACATTTTCCTCAACATCTTCAGAAGAACAAATTGGACAAGCAGTTTTCTCGGTTCCTGGAAATCTTCAAAAAGCTGCATATCAACATTCCATTTGCAGAAGCGTTGGAACAAATGCCCACCTATGCCAAATTCATGAAAGATATTTTTTCACGAAAGCGGAGATTGGGAGATTACGAGACAAGTAGCATTATCAGAAGAATGCAGTGCTATCATTCAGAGGAAACTTCCCCCGAAGTTGAAAGATCCTGGCAGTTTCACTGTTCCTTGCGTCATAGGAGAACATAACTTTGGTAAGGCTTTGTGTGATTTAGGTGCGAGTGTTAACTTGATGCCTTTCTCTATTTTCAGGAAATTACAGATTGGAGAAACAATGCCAACTTCAGTCTCACTGCAACTTGCTGATAGAACGCTCGTATTCCGAGAGGCGTAGTTGAGGATGTGCTGGTCAAGGTTGACAAATTCATTTTCCCAGCAGATTTTATTGTCCTTGATATAGAGGAAGACGCAGACGTGCCAATCATCCTTGGGAGACCATTCTTGACTACAGGTCGAACATTATTGATGTACAAAAAGGAGAATTAACCATGAGGGTACAGGACCAAGAAGTAACATTCAATGTTTTCAAGGCCATGAATTTCCCAGATGATGAAAAGAAGGAGGAATGTTTCAGACTCGATGTGATACACAGTACCATTCAGAACTCCAATGCAATGCAAAGTTCTACTGACAAACTTAAAACATGTCAATTGCCTGTGGAGCCTAAAGATAAAGCGTCTTTTGTACTGAAGGAGCCAATTCTTGCACTACAAGCAACAGAAGAGAAAAAGTTCCACCAACTCAACGAATTGGAGAATTTCAGGAATCACATCGCCTTTTGAAGATGCCAAATTGTACAAGAAAAGGGCAAGAAGAGACATGATGAGAAGTTAGTGCGCATACAACTAGAACCATGGCAGAAGGTACTGTTAACAAATCAAGGGTGAAAATCTTCCCATGGAAGCCAAAATCACGGTGGTCAGGTCCATTTGTGATCACCAAAGTTTTACCAATAGAGCCGTTGAGATACACGAAATTATTTCGCTACTAATCGTCATCTGGAAGATACTTGTGCTATTATTACTCACCCTTTTTCAGGTACTATAAATTCAGCCCGTCATTGCACTTTTGAAGGCATCCAGAGTTGAAAAAGAAATACAAAAAAAAATGGAAGCCACTTCAAGAAGACGAGTTGAAAACATCTGCGTGTTTTGCGGTAGTAGTGTTGGTACTAAGCCACAATACATAGAAGCAGCACAGGAATTGGGTAGAGTCTTAGCTGCAAGGAATATGCACTTAATATATGACGGAGGAAATCTTGGACTTATGGGGATAGTTTCAAAGGCTGTACAGGAAGGAGGCAGTCATGTTTTGGGAATCATCCCAAAACCCTTGGCAGAGGCAAATCTTATTGGATCATCAAACAGAGAGAAACTGATCGTGCCAGGTATGTCTGAACGATTGGTAGAAATGATTAACCGTGCTGATGCTTTTATTGTTTTGCCAGGTGGCTTGGGCACATTGGAGGAAATTTTTATTGTACTATCTTGGGCGAACCTGAACATACACCAGAAACCACTTGGACTGTTTAATGTTGATGGATTTTATGATTTTCTTTGTGTGTTTCTTGATGATGCTCGGAGAAATGGGTTTGTGTCAAAACCTTTGAAAGAACTCCTCTTCACTGCCAGAACTGCTCCGGATCTAATAGACCAACTCATAGCCTATGAACCACAAGTTGACCCTATCCTTTCAAAGATAAATTGGTTCGAAGACGATCGTGGTAAGAGGCGTCGAATTAATCTGGATCTTAACCTTTAATTTCTTGTAGAATTTCAGCTAACCAGGTATTATCTTCTAAACTCTTCTTCTACTGTTTAAGACATTGGGGACAATGTCTCATTTAGGTTGGGGGAGGGAATTAGTTGATCAGTACCTTGTTTTTAGTTTGTGTGTTATTTTTATTTTTAGTCCAAAATTTTTCGAAAAATACAAAAAAATTGAAAAATTAAAAAAATATTTTGTGTTTTTAATTTGACTAAAAATGTGAAATTGGTAAGAGATAGCTGAGTAAGGAGTTTCCACTCCTGAGACGTCTCAAACCTATTTCGAAACAAGTTAATTTTTGTTTATTTCATTTTGAATTATTTAATTTGTGAATTCTCCTTAAAACGGACTAAAATGGATCTTCATATGCTCAGTTGACAGGTATTATCAACATATATAGTAACATACGGACATGAGTTAAAATTGAAAAGTTGGTAATATTCAGTGCTCTAGTTTAATGGAGGAAGCATCTCAAAAAGCAGTGGAGTAAAAAAAAAAAAAAAAACGTCTGAGATCCGAGTTATTAAGTCTGTAAGGGTGTTTTAACACCTAGTGCCCTAAAGCCAACTGGTTTGGGAGTCACTGGCCCAAAGCTCGTTACATGGATCGAAGATGCTGCAAAAATATATATATCTGAAGTCTGAGTAATTAAGTCCGTAGGGGTGTCTTAACACCTGGTGCCCTAAAGCCAACTGGTTGGGAGTTACCGTCCCAACACTCGCTACATAGATGGAAGATATTGTATATAAATAAAAATAAAAAAATCAAAAAAAAAATCAGAAAAATGAGAAAAATTATTTCATTGCTACCAAAAGGTGTTAAATCTGATAGAACTTTAGGACAAAAATATTACTCTCTTATCAACTGCACTTATGACTGTGTGTGGGAAAAAATGAGATGTTTAATATTTTGTTGGCTGTGTATATGAAGAATGGTAAAAATAATCGGAGAATTTACTTATTTTGTAATTTAGAAAAAAAAACAATTATTGACTTGGAGTAGAAGTTTCACCTGATTAGTCACTAACATCTTTATTCTCTTTTCGCTTGTCTTTTTGCTTTTGTGTGCATTAGTTTTACTACCTTTTTACTTTTGTAAAATGTTTGTGGGTATCATTGATGTAAACCCTCACGAGACTACAACTCGTCCACTAGGGACACCTAGGGGTTTAAAGGCTTGTTGCATATGCTAAATGCAACCGTGATCCCTATGAAAGTGGCTTAGTTAATTTTAATTTTATTTTATTATTTTGCTCGAGGACTAGCAAAAAGTTAGGTTTGGGGGTGTGATGAGCGGAAAATATATCAATATTTACCGCCCCTTTTACTTAATATTTTGTTTAGTTTCTCGGGTTTGATGAACGTTTTGATGTGTTTTAGTTTATTTTGCAGATAAAATAATATTGGGACTTAATGATATCATTTAGGATGAAATATGGGTCAAATAAGGGCAATTATTGGACTTGATATTTTAATTTTGGAGATTGGAAACTTGAAAGGGCGTTTTGACGAAGTGCAGTTTTGCGCATCTGTCGTATTTTGGGCATAACGTTTTACTCAGATATCGGATTGAGCTAGTTCAAGTTCCAGATTAAAGAAGACGCAAACATCTACAACTTTGAAAGACAAAATAATTTCGAATTCTGAAGATTTCATGCCCGAAATTGATGAACCATCCAGAAGTGTGTAGTGTGTAATTATTAAAGTCACTTTCAATCATTTTCAAAGCAAAAAAATAAATTAATAAATAAATAATAAAAATTATCAAATCATCACCAAACATGATAAGAGATTAGTGGAGCAATTAATAATGGATTTGGTGGAGCAATTAGTGGAGCAATTAATAATGATTTGGTGGATGATTTGATGGAGGCAAAATTTTGCCTATAAATACCAAGCCATTTCATTTGTAAAATTCATACTTTCTTCTAAGGAATTCCTTAGAATACTAAGAAGATTGTATCTTGTTTATTTATTTACAGCTTTCAGTAATTAATTTTCGTTTTCGCACTTTCTTTTCTTTACTTTTCAGTTTTTACTTTCCGCAATTTACTTTTACGCACAGTACTTTTCTTTATTTAATTTTCAGTTTTTACTTTTCAGTAATGAGGAGGTAACTCCACTTTGCTGGGGTAAAAGGTAAAACTTTTATTACTAATATTTAGATTAATCTCCCTTAATTATAATATATAAACTAGTTAAAACCTGACTTAACGAGGATACCGCCATATTGGTCGGTTGGTAATTAATTATTAATTTGACTTAATCTGGATACCGCCTATATGGCTGGTTGGTAATTATCATGCAAAGTTAATATATTATATTAAGGGAGATATCTAAAATAGAAGTAATAAAAATGGATCCTTTTACCTCAGCATTTTCTTTTATTGTAATTTTACTTTATTTACTTTTCAGCAATTTACTTTTCAGCAATTTACTTTTTAGCAATTTACTTTCAGTATTTACTTTTCAGCATTTAATTTTCATTATTTAATTTCAGCATTTAATTTCAGCATTTACTTTTCAGCATTTAATTTTCAGTATTTTACTTTATATCTTTTATTTTATTTAAGTTTTTTTTTACTACCCGTAAATATGTGTCGTAACTAAGCCAATTATCTGGGGTTGTGATGAAATCCAATATCACCGGTTTATAAAGGGTTAAATTATAGTTTGGGTAATTTAAAGGTTTACTTATTAAGTCTTAAGCTTAATGCTTCTTGTTGTCTGATCACCAATAAGATTGATGTGGTAAATCTAAAATGAACTAGACATAGGGATTTTAGGTTTCAGCCTTAGACTTAATAGCCCACGATCTTCCTTGAGGATAGATAATCCTTTAATAGATTTCCTTACAGGATAGACATATACATGTCGGGCGGGGGTAGCCATAATTGGAACTTAAACTTAATGAATCCAGATAATTTGGTTGACATAGACATATGGTTCAATTGGGTTAAACTGGGTATTTGCGTCTGACCATCGACAGAGGCTTTGCATAATTTAGTGTTCCAGGTTAGTAAACCAATTTATTACACAAACATAAAATAACCACTTCATCTTTAAAAATGATATTGGAAGAAATCACAACCCTAGATAGTTTTTAATATTGAATTTTCTTAAAACCTACTTTCGAACAATTTTATTTACTTGTTTTTAAATTTAGAATCGTCACCATTTCAAATCAATCAAACAACCTGTTAGATACTAGTAATCATTTGACCTCATAAAATTAATAGATTAGATATTAAGTCCTCGTGGGATCGATATTTTTATACTACTTGAACGATACGTGCGGTTGCGTTATACGTGTTTGTTTACGCCGGTCAACAGGCGGATGAGACTGGGGTAGAGCATGCAGTCTACAATCTCAGTAAGAAGATGCTTCCGTACGAAGCCCGCTATCAAGAAGTAGAGATGATCTGTTTGGCAGTAGTATGGGCATCCAGAAAATTGCGGCATTACTTCCAATCTTACAAGATCCAGGTAGTGGCAAAGGAGAATCCTTTGAAATATCTACATTCAGTGCCTTCGTTAGTGGGGAAGTTGGGCAGATGGTTAGTGTTGCTGACAAAGTTTGACATTGAGTTTCTCACCTCCAAGGTAATAAAAGGGCGAGCAGTGGCAGAGTTCCTAGCATTACAGCCTATTGAAGGGGATCAATATAAGTTTGAATTCCCAGATGAAGAGATCCAAGCAATAACGGTTCAGGGATGGAAGATGTATTTTGACGGAGCAGTGAATTACAAAGGAGCCGGAATTGGGATTGTGATAGTGTCCCCCGAAGGGGAAACCTTGCCTATGTCCAAGAGGTTGACATTTGGGGTAACCAACAACATGGTCGAGTATGAAGCATATGCTTTTGGATTGATTGCGTTGATAGCCTTGAAGGCTGAGAGCGTGGAGGTCTACGGAGATTCGATGTTGGTAATCCGACAGATTCAAGGAGGATGGGAATTTAAAGAAGAACGGTTGAAACCTTGTCTTTTTCACCTCAGAAAGTTGGCACAATCTATCCCCGATTATAATTTTCAGCACTTGCCGCGGGAAGAGAATCAGATGGCAGACGCATTAGCTACACTTGCAGCGACTTGGGAAAATCCAGAGAAGTTAGTGATGAGACCATTGGTATTGACAACAGCAAGCATACCTATTTATGAGACAAAAAGAGTTTTGGAAGTAGAGATCGACGATGGTAAACCTTGGTTTCATGACATTCAGAGGTATCTGGAACACAGAGAATTCCCAGAAGGAGCAGGCAGAAAAGATAGAATAACCATTCAGAAGTTGGCTTCTCAGTATGTGATTTTGAAAGGAGAATTGTACAAGAGACAGGTAAATGGCGTTCAATTGAAGTGTTTGAGAAAAGAAGAGGCTCAGAAGGCAATGAAAGAGATACATGCCGGGGTATGTGGACCGCATATGAATGGGTTGAATTTGTCTCGCAAGATTGTAAGACAGGGTTTCTACTGGTTGACCATGGAGACAGACTGTGCAAAGCTGGTAAAACATTGTCATGATTGTCAAGCACACGGTAATTTGAATCATCTGCCGCACACAAAGTTACATGGGCTATCAGAGCCATGGCCTTTTTCAGCATGAGGAATTGATATGATCGGGGAGATTCGACCGAATGCATCGAATGGGCATCGCTTCATAATAGTGGCAGTGGACTACTTCTCAAAATGGGTGGAAGCCGAGTCATTTCGTAATGTTACAGCAAAGCAGATGGCAAAGTTCATAGCTCGGAACATCGTATGTCGGTATGGGATGCCGCATCATGTAGTGACAGATAACGGAGTTCAGTTTCAAGGGGAAATGAAGGCAATACTACAGAGATATGGGATTGGACATCACAAGTCATCACCTTACCGACCGCAGGCAAATGAGGCAGTTGAGGCAGCCAATAAGACAGTAAAGAATATATTAGCCAAGATGACAGAGAACTGCAAAGATTGGGCTAACAAGCTACCGTATGCCCTGTGGGGGTACAGAACATCAGTAAGAACAACAACAGGAGCCACGCCTTACTCTTTGGTCTATGGAATGGAAGCAGTATTGCCAGTGGAAGTTGAGATACAATCCTTGAGGGTATTAGCAGAAACAGAGTTACCCAAACAAGAATGGGCCGCACAGAGATTTGAACAGTTAGCACTACTGGATGAAAAAGAGGCTGAAGTCCTTGTATCACATGCAGATATATCAGAAGAGACTAGCCCGAGCATTCAATAAGAAGGTGCATCCTACTAAGATCAGAAAGGGTGATTTGGTACTTAAGTAGTCGAGGCCGTCGACGACGGATCCGAGAGGAAAGTTTAGACCTAACTGGGAAGGACCCTACATAGTGCAGAAAGTAATGGGAAATGGGGCAGTGAGACTGTCAGATTTGGAAGGGAACAAGTTCACCGAGCCGATCAACGTAGATAGATTAAAGTAGTATTTTACCTGAGGAAAAGAAGACCGAGCAGTCACCAAGGGAATTGACAAAAGACCTAACCCAACGGGATAGGAAACTCATTCATGCATGCATGCATACACGTAACATATTTGCATTCTTTTTGTGTTTGTTCTATTTTGTAATAACAGGTTTCAAAGAAGAAAAGAGAAAGCTGCGAAAGCAAGCCAACCAGAAGCAGCAACAGTACGGTGTCATCGGTTTCAAGAAGGAATCAGTATCAATTTGGGGGGCGAGGCCCACATCAACATTGGTTTAGGGGCAAGGCCCATCTCCGCATCAGTTTGGGGGCGAGGCCCACATCAACACCAGTTTGGGGGCGAGGCCCATGTCAGCATCAGTCGGGGGATGAGTCACAGGGTCGAGGCCTACATCCGCATCAGTTTGGGGATGAGTCCCAGGGTCGTGACCCACATCATCAGCATCAGTTTTGGGGATAAGTCCCAGGGTCGTGACCCATATCATCAGCAGTTTTGGGGATGAGTCACAGGGTCGTGACCCACATCATCAGCATCAGTTTTGGGGATGAGTCTTAGGGTCGTGACCCATATCAGTATTGTCAGCGGTATTGGGATGCGTCCCAGGGTCGAGGCCCCCGTTGTCGGTTGCAGTTATCGAGATGCGTCCCAGGGTCGTTGGCCCCATGCATCATCAGTTTTGGGGATGTGTCCCAAGGTCGTGACCCACATTGTCAGTGGTATTGGGATGCGTCCCAGGGTCGAGGCCCCCGTTATCCGTTGCAGTTATTGGGATGCGTCCCAGGATCGAGGTCCACTGCGTCATCAACTCAGCTCGAGGCAGCAGGCAAGTCAGGTGGCAGCTGGCGAGCCAGGTAAGTAAAAATGCATTGCACGACTTTGATAGGATTTTCATTATCACATACTGCACAAGTCCCATCAAAGTGGGGGCTAGTGTAGGCACTGTATTTTACATATAAGTCCCTATGATGAGTCTCATTTGGAGACACTACCTTTTAAGTCACGGAAGTCGCGGGAAACGAATATCGGAAGGGAAAATTCAGAATAAGTATGTCATCGGATTCAATTCACATGTTCAATGCTTTCACTCGTGCTGCGTTCGTTAACACGTTCGAACGTCAAGTAGATTACGGGCGTTCGTGCGGCGTTTGAATCAGCGTTCGAACGGTGTCGGTACTTCTGGTTTTGCTGCTAGCCTCACGCCCAAGCCCAATTAGCCCACCAAAACCCACCCAAAAATAATTAAAACATTTAAAACATGTCACAAATTAAAATAATATTCTTCCTAAATTAAATAAATCACATCCCAATCTAAATAATTCACATACCTAAATAAACAAATCAAATAAACCTATTCCTAATTTAAACAAATCATGTCCCCAATTAAATATTTATTTTCCTTATATAACACTAAAAAAATATTCCCCCCCCATAATTACTTGATCCATTTCTATTCAAACCTTAGAAACCCTAGCCTTTGCCTATAAAAAGAAGCCTAATCCAACCCTTAGAGTCCTAGCACATTCATACAAACCACATAAAAATTATGCAAAGCATTGACACCCTAGCTCATTCACACAACAAAAAAACTCATAGTCCATACAAGCAAGAGGTAACAAGAAATAATTATCTTCTCCTCCTCCCTCCATTGCCGAAAACACTAAACCAAAAAACCCTCATTGTCGTACAAACACAACCTAAAACAGCCCCTTATATCACCAAAAATCACCCCTAAAACTGCACTAACATCACCAAAAATCACCATCAAACAGCAGCCCCCTAAACCACAAAATAGCAGCCCTTTTACCGCAAAACAGTAGTCAAAACCCATAAAAACAGTGACTGAAAAACAGCAGCAAAATAGCAGCGAAACGGAGTAAAGACAGCGGTCCAAACAAAGAAACATCGAAAGGAAGCAGTGGACCAGTGAACCAGAGGAGTTGCGGAGCGTTAACCCTTCCGACGATCGTGTACCGTACGTCCGAGAGGCGATTTGAAAGGTTAGACCTGATGGCACCTTCTTTACTTATTATTCTTCGTTTTTTTATTTATTTTAATATATTATCGAATGAGAGTCGTTTGTTGATGTATGATGTGAATTCCGGGTGAACGGAATGCGTGTTCTCTTTTGTGGTATATCGGATGGAAACCCGAACGTAAATTCTGTAACCGAATCTGAATGGACGGTATTGCGGTTTGCACTCGGGATACAATGCCACGTATCACTTAAGAGATTCACACATTTTGTTTCATCCAACCTTGTATTCGAGCATGATCGGGTTGCTAGCATGTTATTTATCTTTTAAGCATGATTTAGTCGTTAATATGCTATTATTTTATGCATTTTACTTTCTATGCATTGTGGTGTAATGTGCATGGGCTTAGTATGTTGGTCTAAAGGTCCTCAATTTGAGGGGAGAAAAGTCCAAAAGGCTACCTTTACGACAATACTTTACCGCGCCGGACCAAGTGTGTTGGATTGAACGTAAGATATGTTCAATCGAGTGTACGAAGTCCTACATTGTTGTCTTTATTTTATATGCACGATAACATAATGCGCATGGGCTAACTAGGGTGGATTCAAGGTCCTCTATTCGAGGGAAAATGCCTAAAGGCTACATTTACCACGATATTTTGCCACGCCTTTTATTATGTCATTTACCCTATGCATATCGTTGCTTTATTTAAGCATGCATTGCATCCTTGTGCGCATGGGCTAACTAGGGTGGATTCAAGGTCCTCTATTATAGGGAAAATGCCTAAAGGCTACCTTTACCACGATATTTTGCCGCGCCAGACGAGGTACACCCGATTGAATGGGAACGAGTTCAATCGGGCACACGAGGTCCTACATTGTGGATTTGTTTATCTATGTTTGTGTTGCGTTGTCTATCATGCATCAGGTATGGTCTCGTTCGAACGCGTTACCAAACGCTATACGAACATGAACCTTCTGTTTCCCGTTCGAACGCTTTTACGAACGCTACTCGAACGCGCATGTATTTTATTTCATCAGGTCTTGTCCCGTTCGAACGTGTTATCAAACGCTATACGAACGTGAACCTTCTGTTTACCGTTCGAACACGTTTACGAACGCTACTCGAACGTGCATGTATTTTGTTTCATCAGGTCTTGTCCCGTTCGAACGCGTTATCAAACGCTATACGAACGTGAACCTTATGTTTACCGTTCGAACGCGTTTACGAACGCTACACGAACGCACATACACTGAACTAAGTCATTTTCATCACATTTCATGCATAATTGCTTCTTGGGTGGTTTCTCTTGTATCATGTAATCATACCATTCCATTGTTGATACTTTCCCTGTTACCATATATTTGTATCCCCGCATTTATATATTTGATGTGTTCATGAGATGGTGTCCAAGCATGATTAGGTCGTTAGGATGTTACTTGTTTCTCAAGCATGATTTAGCCATCAGTATGTTATTCCTCTATGCATGATTTGATTATCTTCTTTCTCAATAGGCATTCAATTCACGTTTATGCTTAGGTTGTTATTTATCTTTTTTGTTTAATGATTCAGCATGTTCATGAGATTATTGTGTGATATCGTATGCTTGCCGTTATGATTATTACTTTCATGCATGTGAACTTAAAAGTAGAATACTCTTGGAAATATGTTGCGTATATTCGATTAAATTATTGCACAAATCATATCATTACAATTGGCATAAGTAAGGGATCATTCTGAACCCAACGGTTTGAGGTCTTCCCTTGCGAGGGATGAGTGCGGCCTTAAATTATTTTCCCGGTTCACACCGGGTGGCGACTCCATGTTATTTCTCCGGTTTAGTCCCCCGCGGGCTACTCCGTACTCCCAACCGGCCGCGAGCCCGGAACAACGTCGTCCAACATTTGTGTCCTACACTAGCTCTCTCGACCTATTTTCCAACTTCTCTATTTTCTCCATCATGGTCTTCATAAAAGTTTGGGTTGCCTTCATTTCCTCTTTAGTCTTTTCCTTGTCTAACCATAGATTTTCCTCCATCTTTGATATCCACTCCGCTGTTGAGGCCTCTAGAGCTCTATGATTCCTATCATCTGACATCGTCTTAGTATGTTGTATTACTTTTTGGACTGATCCCCACAGACGGCGCTAACTATTGACGGTTGTTTTTAGTTCCAATGGCAAATAAGAGAATTCGCCCCTCGAACAAACTTCTATCAATAGTGAATTTGTTTGGTTAGTAGGATTCACACAGTCTTAGCAAACAGACGGGATAAACACAGAGTTTACGTGGTTCAGCGGAGAGTGGCTCCTACCTACGTCCACGGGATTAAAGGTGGATATTTTATTATTATTCGGGGTCAAAACCGATCCGAGCTACAAATGGGGGAATGAACTAGTACAGTAATAAGACACTTCGAATCTTAATGAGCTCGATACAATTCTCTCAAGTGGTCGCGTAATTGACCAGCTGTTTTCTCTCTCTATCTCTAGTTTTTAAGCTTTAAATCTTTACAAGTAGTGAGATACCAAAATTGTTAACTCTTGAATTTGTGGCTTCAACCTCTGTATATAGGCTTCAAAATACATTGTTCCACCAACCATGATATTAGCTGATGTCACTAGGTCATCATTACAGCCACTGCCACTCCCAACTACCCATATCCTAGCCAATCAAATTAGCTCATTCCCAACTACTACTGCACCGGCCTATGGCGGCCTACGGCTGCCTCTGGCGACCTATGGCAGCTCTGCTCTGCCACTATTTTGCCACTACACCGGCATATGGTAGCTGGCAAGGCCTACAACACCGTGGAACAATGCTTTCTCTTTGTCATCATTAGCCATCTGGAGGCACATCTTCCAAAGTATGGCATACGTCATACGACTTCAATATCGGTCTGCCTGTGATCTCATTTTTATTCCTCAGATTAGCATATCGAGACAGATGATACAGATCAAATCCCTGCCCCATTCAACTACGTCGAGTTCTCAGACAATGGTCTCTTCAGGTCGGGCTCTACAAATTCTCAGAAAACCTTGAATCAACATTCTTTATGTGTTCGGGTCGATATCACAAATTGCTTCATCCTTCAAGACGCTCTGTTCTCGGGAGAACTCCTTTCTATTGCCAGGTCGGGTCTCTCTGTCAGACCCCATCTCTTACTGGGTCCTTGGACCTTTGCCACCTCACTTTTGCCTATTTAATCTTCACTCTACTCTTCCTCAATACTTGATCATTTCTCCGGGTAAAAAATCATTATCAACAATGGCCTTCAATATGATTTTAAATTACTAAACAAATATAAAAATAAAAATCCAAAAATAAGCATTGCCCAGAAAGTAAATTTACAAAAATAAACTAAAAAAATCTTTATCATTGCAACAATTTTCTCTTTCGTGACCTTGTTCCATCTCTTACATTACGCCTGTTCTTTTGGCTTTTTATTTACAGCAACAAAAATACTTCAAAAAAAAAAAAAAATACTTCAATGATTTGAGTTCAAATACTGTGATACTGTCAGTCAGCAGGGTTTTAGAAGCAAGATGATAAAACGAGTTGAAAAATGACTGTTTATTAATAAATGGGCCTGGCCCAATAACCAATTTGCAAAGGCCAACACAAGAAGATTTGGCCCAATCTTTCAACAGCAAACTCACTGTTGACCTAGTCAACCCTTGACACGTCAACCGCCACCTGGCAAGTATTTATCTAGCCACTCTGACATACGTAGGATAGCAAAAATCATGACCTGGACCGGTATTCCTACAACCTGAACCCGGTCCAAGGTGCAAATTCTCTTTCTCGCAACCGGATTGAAAGATAATTTGTTTTTCTTTTTCCGTATTTAGATTTTTTTTTTTTTTTTAAACCTTGGGACATATGATCAAAAGTTGCTCCAAATTATGTTAAAATTGGGACCTACTTAGATAATGCATCAAAATATAAATTTTGTATTTTGACGTATATGATGTAGTCACATAAATGATTTACCTAACATATATTTATTTATACATATTTTTTTTTCTATTCTTCTACTCAAACTCTTATGCGCAGATACATTATCTAGTAACCTTTAAATTGGTCAAATATTATAATAATGTATGAGAAAAACGACTACACAAAAGACACACCATCTCAGTCTATTCAATTCGACAAAATAAGTGAATCCCGACTTGAAATCCATAATTTTTAAATAATTTTTTAATTTTAAATTTAAAAATTAAGGACTCATGTCCGAACTCATGTTTTCCCAAATGGGATAACAGTATATACAAATTTTTCTCAATGCATAATTCATTTAAAAAATATATATTTTTTTAATTAGTTTTCGTGTTAAGTTGGTATTTTCATTCATCCACTTGTTAAGTATTAACAAAATATTTTATATTGTGATTGTGACAACATCCGTGAAAAGTCAACAAAACACTGTGAAAATAAGAGTGCTCAATGGAGAAGCCAATGAGCCCAGACGCATCCAATAAATCACAGCACTTCTATTTCATTCAACCCCATAATTTTTCAAAGAAACATTCAAATTGTTTCGTGTCAATAACGTGAGAGTCATGGCCGAAGACAGAAAGACATTATTATTTTTTTAACTTCAAAATTTCGCCGTTAAATTATCTGATTCGAACTTAAATGAAGTTGATAAAATTATAGACTACCTCAAACTAGGGGTGGCAAAACGAATCAACGAATCAACAAATAGAATTTGTATCGAATCCTAAACGAATCGAATCAAAATGTGATGGATTCGTATTCGATTCGTTTTTTAAACAAATCCTAATATCAGGAATGAATCGAATACGAATATTCGTTTAGTCAATGATATTATTTAATAAAATAATTTACCACACTTGATTTACATTAATTATTTATAAATATATACATATGAAATATGTAATTAATATATTTACTAAAAATACATCATCAAATATCGAAAATATTATTTTTTTTATATGATAATTAGCTATAATTTCTCGAATCTTAATTGAAAATTAACAAGAACTAATAAATAAAAATAATAAAACGAATCCTAAACGAATAAACGAATCAATGAGCTTAAATTCGTATTCGATTCGTTTAATAAACGAATCGAATCGAATTGACCCATTTAGTAAACGAATCCATTTTTTTCAAACCTGTATTCGCTTTAAAGCGAATCAAATCGAACGAATAAACGAATATTGACCCAAATTACCACCCTTACCTCAAACTCTTACTAATATAACCAAATCATAAACGTTTTGTCATCAAATTACACCCCCTTAAATAGAAAGACACACACAAATGTAATTCCTGAAAAATGGAAGGTCCTTTAATTCATTTCACGTGTCACTTTCGTGTCATTGCTTTTTTATCTCTCCAAGAAACTATCAATCACTTTCATTACATTTCCCGTTTTGTCATTTTTTTTTTCCTTCAAACTTCAGAACAGGAGGAAAAAAAAAAAGAAGACAAAAGACAAAACCCCAAAACATAACTGAAACTTAGCAAAACTTGGTCTGGCCTTAGCGCTTTTTTTTTTTTTTTTATTGTTAGTACTAATTTTTTTCCCCCAAAATTAGTACCAACGAGCATCCTTTTTTTCAAAACTCCCCTGTAAAGCCAAATATGCCATTTTTTAGAGCCAAAGTTACTGTAAAAAGAATCTAGGGTTTTTCAACTCTGAATCTTTCTTCTTGAGTTACTTGGTAAGAGAATCTTTGTTGATTCATGGGTTTCAAAAAGTGAAGCTTTATAAAAAAAAAAGTGTTTAACTTTTTATATGACAGAGCTTGTTTTTATTTCTTCTTTTATGAGTAGTAGTTGAATTGGATATTAAAGTTGTTTCTCTTATATGGGTTGTGCTTGTATGAATTTAATTGTGAGTGTGTTTGTTTAAGCTAGCTGGTGAATCTTTGACCTTTTGCTTACATGTTTGATATGTTAGTTATCAAGGGAGAGTGATGGATGCTTTCTGTGTATCTGTGTATTGTTTTGTTCATATTATTTATGGTTTTGGTTCTCTCTTGTGAGTTTTCAGTGAAAATAAATGGTGTTTTTCAGGGGACTATGTGAATGTTTGCTGAATTCTTATTGAAAAAGAGGGGGAAAATTCTTTTTCTTGAGGTATGGCTACTGAGAGTCCAATAAGAATTTCAGAAACAAGTGGGAACTGGCCTGCTTCGAAAAAGGGTGCAGCATTTGCACCCTCGGCTGTTGGAATGACAGCAGAAGAGTTGGGATTTCTCCGAAAGGGTCATGATTTTCGTGGAAGTGGGAGCGGGAGAAGTGCTGCTGTGCCTAATCGAAGTGGAAGTGCTCCCCCAAGCATGGAGGGTTCATTTTTGGCTATAGATAGCATTATGTACGGGCAGAACTCTGGCTTGAAAGTGAGTTTGGGTAATTTCAATGGCGATTTTCAATACTGTGAGTCTAAGGGACAGTTGCAAGCTGATCCAGCAGATTTAACATATTACTACCGTTCAAATGTTAACTTGAATCCTAGACTTCCTCTACATCTGGATCGCAACCTCAATAGATTTGGTAGTAATTTAGGACTAACTTCTTTAGATGACATTGGCAATTCGTCCTTGCCTTCGTCTCAAGTCACCCTCTCCACACATAAGGAAGAGTCTGAGGATGATCACTCACCCAAACATTCTTCTGATGAAATGTTAGACAAGAAAAATGGGTTCTGGTCTGGGAAGGATGCGGTTAAAGTGGCAGGCCAAAATAGAAATTTGGTTGATATTATACAGGTAAACATCTTTATGAAATTTTCAACTCTGTTTACGATCCATTTTACTTTTTGTGTTCGTAATTTTCATTTCCTATGTTCTGATGTTAAGTTTCAAACTCCTGATACCCCTATTAATATCCTGTGAATTGCAGAGAGGTTATTTCTTTCGGTGATTAGTATCCTAGAGTTCATAGTTATCAAAATTACTTCTGGCTTTTTATTTATTGAATTGCATGCATGTAAACACATAGCTATCTTTCCGCATTTACAGGAGGACTTTCCTCGTTCTTCATCACCTGTACATAATCAGTCTCTTTCTTTGGGCTATGGAATGAGCGAGGAAGAAGTTGATAATCATTCTGATTCCAATTCATTGCGAGATGCCTCTGTTAGCTCGTCAAATGATGTTTCAACAACTATTGGTTCTCATAATATAAGAATATCATCAAAAGCGGATGTGTCCGCTGCTTATATTTCAAGCTCACCATCTCATGATTGTACAGGAATCATATCTTCCACTCCACCAACGGAGGAAGGGACTTCAACTGATACAGATATTTGGACAAAATATGAAGTCTTAGATCAGGATATCAGTCGTTCAGATATTTCTGTTATTATTTCTAATATGAAGGATCTTAATACGAGCCATGCAAATGTAGGAAACCAGAAAAATCAAGATCAGCTCCAACTACATCAGCAAGCAAGCAGTTCATCTCAAGTTCAAAATGTCCAGTCTCAAACAAGTTCTCAAGGAGTAATTGGCGCATATGGTGGCATGAATCAGTTTCGTCATGGTTCATCTAAGCCCTCAACATTGGTGCAGCCAGTAGTCCAGTCATCTGGGTTCACACCTCCACTGTATGCAAGTGCAGCTGCCTACATGACTCCACCAAATCCATTTTACTCCAATGTTCAAGCTTCAGGTTTCTATTCTCCTCAATATGGTTTAGGTGGATGTGTGATGAATTCCTCGATTGGGCCTCCTTTTGTAGCTGGATATTCTCCCCATGGTGGTATTCCCTTTATTGTTGATGGTTCTGCTGGTCCAAGCTTTCATTCTCAAACATCTGGGGTTTCAACTAGAGGAAACATTGTTCATGGAGCTGATATGCAACATCTTAACAAGTTTTATGGACAGTTTGGTTTTTCACTGCAACCTTCTTTTGCGAATCCCCCTCATGTGCAATACTATCCAGAACCTTTTGGGGAGGCTTATAGTATTTCTGATCAAGTTGCGCCATTGGGATCTAGAGGTGGTGTTTTGGGGAGCCAAACTAATGCCCATGACTTGCAAAAGGGGTCTGATATTGCTGCTTTTGATGTTCAGAAATTCCAACATAATAGAAGTGGAGAATCAGACAATCCAAACCCCAGTAAAGTGAGTGTGGGTCCCTATTATATGGGGAACCCTCCAAACATGGGTATGTTGATGCAGTACCCGTCCCCACCACTTGTTAGTCCAACTTTGCCTCTTGGAGGAAGATATGAGATGAGATTTTCACCTAGTTCTAATAGATATTCTGGATCACAAGGTCAAAGAGGATTTGAGAGATATAACAATCCCAAAATATTTAATTTTCTAGAAGAGTTGAAATCTGGCAAAGGTCGAAGATTTGAGCTGTCTGATATCTCAGGACATATTGTTGAATTTAGGCAAGTTTCACCGTCATTTAGCTTTATTTTCCAATGCATTTTCACCACTAAAAGATTAATTAACTTTGTATTTCCGATTCTAGTGCTGATCAACATGGGAGTCGATTTATTCAGCAGAAGTTAGAGAATTGTAATGTTGATGAAAAGGCATCTGTTTTTAAAGAAGTTCTTCCACATGCATCCAAATTGATCACTGATGTGTTTGGTAACTACGTCATTCAAAAGGTGTGCTTTCAAAACATTTTACCATTTTTTTAAAACTTTCTTGCCTACTGCTTGTTTGGCTTTCTTGTTATTTATTTTTTTTTCTCTTTTTCCTTTGTGTTCTTTCAGTTCTTTGAATATGGAAGCCCTGTGCAGCGAAAGGAACTGGCAAACCAGCTTCTAGGTCAGATTTTGCCTTTAAGCATGCAGATGTATGGCTGTCGGGTAATCCAAAAGGTATGTGAGAATCTTATGGTACATTTTTTACCCATATGATACCAATTTATGTACAGTTGAAATTTTGCTGTCTGCCTTAACTGATTGCATTCTATTAGCAATAGCCAGCTTTTCTTGTGGCAAGAATCTGGACAAATTTACTATGTTTTTGTGTTTTAATTTCTATTTTGAATAATGTTCAATCTACTGGTAACCTAAAATATCACCATTTAATGGTAAGGAACAGTTTGCTTAATAGAAAGATCAGTTTAGAATGTTGACTTAAAAGCTTGCTAGTTACAGAAGGAAATAATCCTGAACGGGTGCATTGTAGTTTGCCAGTGGTGGTAGAATTTGTAGATCATGTTCTGTATTTGAGGGGTTCAAGTTTTATCTTGAACCTGGGAATTCAAAGAGGTAAAAAAATTTCCTGCTCTGGGTTTGATTGCATGTTTTTGAAACTTTGATTAGTGTTTAAAGAATTCCAGAATACATTCATAATTTAATCATATTTGCATCTTTATTTCCATGGAGAATTCTACAGATGATTGATTGGCCTCGCACCGTAAGTTATCCTCCCCCCCTATTTCCATCTGCTTTAGTGGAAAAGCTATTCATTTGATCATGTGCTAATGTAGGCACTTGAGACTATTGACCTTGAACAGAAAGCACAGCTTGTCCGCGAGTTGGATGGAAATGTTGTGAGATGTGTGCGAGATCAAAATGGAAATCATGTAATACAAAAATGCATCGAGTGTATTCCACCAGAGAAAATTGGGTTTATAATTTCTGCTTTCCGTGGCCAAGTTGCAACACTTTCAATGCATCCATATGGTTGCCGTGTCATACAGGTTACTAACATTTTACTGGAATGTCAGGAGTTATTTTCTCTCCTTTCCCTCCCGTCTTTCTTTGGTTTTTTTTTTAAGACACCGAAGCTGTTTTGTTTTGGTTTCTTGTAGAGAGTTTTAGAGCATTGTACAGATAAGCATCAATGCCAGTTTATAGTGGATGAGATATTGGATAATGTTTGTGCTCTGGCTCAGGACCAGTATGGCAATTATGTTACCCAGGTTGGTATCTGTTTGTTGGTAGTTTAACCTGCAATTATTCTCTGATCATGATTTTTATAGAGTCAATACTGCAGTTTGGAATTTCCTCGAGTCTTCACTTTAAACATATAAATTGCAATTGTACACCTTTGTTTTGTTACTAGTATAGTGCTTATCTGAAATCAATTTGCTTAAATTGGGCAGAATTTTGCCAAATATGGTGGTTTAAATTCTTTCTTTTGGGTCATTGGGTGTAAGATCTATTGAATTATAATATTAAGCAACAGTGATTTTACATTTGATTGTAACTTTTTTTCTTGAGAACTATAATACTTTTGGTCAAGTTGGTACAGGATTAATGGGAGGGCTAACAGAGCCTTTATAGGGCATAATTGTAAATCGAACTTCATTTCCCGTCTTTGTGTTGTTGGAATTGAGGCTTTGACATGTAAAAAACACATATAATGAAGTTCCAAGGAATCTTTTTCGTACATACATGCATCAATGAATGCAGAAACGTGTTGCCTTTCATTAGTTAACTGTGCCTGTTTCAACAAATTAGGCTTCTTTCACTAAAATGTACATTTCAGTCTCTTCTATGCACCATGAAATTTCTTATATATTTGAACCTTGTTATTGCTTAATTCTAATTAGTGGCTGTACTGTTTGACTTTACAGCATGTGCTACAGAGGGGAAAACCTCTTGAAAGAAGTAAAATTATTAGGAAGTTGTCAGGACATTTCGTACAACTGAGCCAGCATAAATTTGCATCAAATGTTGTTGAGAAATGCTTGGCCTATGGTGGTACTGCTGAAAGAGAACTGATAATTGAGGAAGTTCTTGGGCATAATGAGGAAAATGATAACTTATTGGTAAGTTGCATTTATTGTGTTGCAAAGAAGTTAATCAGATGTGTGTTGATTATGGTTGTGTTTATTCTAATTAGTTTTGATAAGGCTTGGAACAGTAGTAATTAAGGTCTAACAGTCATCCCTCGCATGAAAAGATTAAAGACCAAACACAACCATAATCACAAACATAAATTGTGAAAATCATATATAAGCACTCATGATATAGGTTCACATTTTATTTTATTCTTTGCCATTTTTTTCCTGTAATTGATTTGATGATGAACTAATGCTTTTCGTAAATATCTGATTAACTTTTTATTTCCAAGGATGAGTAATCAGTTTAAGATATGTTCTGTTCTTTTCCCCTCAACTTAACGCGATTGTCGTGTTCAGCTGGAATAATAATACAAAATTCCTGCTTTTGTATAGATATTTCATATTTGGGGGAATTGAATTTCTTATTACCTGATAATGTTGCTTCTCTTTCTCTTTGTGAAGGTTGAATGTCTTATTACTTGCTTAGAATGATTGTTGTGGAGTAGCAAATATGAAATATTTATAAATCAATGTCTATTTCATTCAGAAATAAGATTATCCAATTTGAAACTTATGTTGTGGTTAATGATTTCGTTCATGTCCCAGACATTGATGAAAGACCAGTTTGCAAATTATGTTGTCCAGAAGATTTTTGAATTATGTACTGAGAGTCAGCAGGCCATGTTGCTTAGTCGTATCAGAACACATGCTCCTGTTTTAACAAAGTACACTTATGGGAAACACATTGTTGCTCGATTTGAAATGCTATTCGGAGAAGGTATGTACTCTTTTATGTATTGACTTGCTTTAGTTATACATAAATTTGATTTGTTCATCCTTAAAATTTTCAAATGCAAGCATTCGAAGATGCCTTTCATGTCATATAATTACTCCACTCCACTTACATATCTACTGTTGAAAGTAGTTAGTTATCTTTTGCGAACAATGGTATCAGCTTAAAGATGGTTACATACGTCTCCGTGAGTAAAATAGTCAACAATATATTTTACTAGAACCTCTGTATCGAGTAACGAGTTGAAGTTTGTTAACATTGTTTGATCCAGAAACAACAATGGACCATCAGAAGACAGGGTAATCTGCCAAGGGAGCTGGATATAAATAAATTGTGATTAGTTTTATGCCGACCTCTCCTCTTGTTCTGATAATGTTAGCTAGAAACCCCACCTCCCCTTGTTTCAGTCATAGTCTCCTTCCTAATCTGATGTGGGAAACTAATTCATTTTTCTAATGTCAAATGTCAATCATATGAGAAGAATGTCTGGGTTGGAGTTATTTTTAATCAGCGCTAACTTATTCACTTTCTAAATTCTCTCATTATTTGCTTCATCGTGCATGCAGAAAATCAGACATCAGAAGCTTAATGTAAAGCAAGACGGTGGCCTAATCCTGGATCCTCGTGCTTCTGCTGCTGTGGTGTACGAAAACCGGGTACAGGATGAGGCAAATGTTCCAGTTCCATGCAGTTTATATAAAGCTTTACTGCTTTATTGTAATTTCAGCTCTTGAAATTTCGTGTCTTCTGGTCTAGGAGGCTTTAACCTTTAGTAGGTCTGTTGATGTTCAGTCAGTACATGTAATTGTGTGCATGCCTTCAAACAGTGTGTTTTTTATGTTTCCGAAATAAAACTATTCATCTCCAAAAGGATATAGAAAAAGAATTAGCTGTAAGGTTGGTTTCTAAAATCGCGACACATTCAAACAGGTTCTGTAAAGTTTTCTTTGGAATTGTTTATCAATTTGTGGTTTTTATGACAATGAAAATTTGATGCCCATGGATAGTTAAAGATATACATGTTGTTCACTTGCTTTCTGCTGAATGACTTTAGAGTTTAGATATATCACCGAAGCAAGTACACAATTCAAGTTTTGGTATAGGGTTCAGGATTTCACCTTGAGGTTTTGAGTTCGAATTCAGGGAGTGCGTTTCATGTAAGAGTCTGTGACAGTCAAAGATTTTACCTACTCTGTTTAAGCCGGAAGGGGTGGTTTGGCGGTGAGATTTCTAACGATTCAAAAAAAAAAAATATTTTGCTCTTTCTTCTTCAGCACCCACTCTCTACCCTTACCTTTCTTCGTTATTTTCTGCTTTTTCACACTATTATCATAGCCAATCCCAAACCCGGATAAAGGAGGAGGAATTGTGTAATGTGTTACGTCTCGGTAACCAACGCAGAACTCGTCAAATTTCTCATGACATGGATCCTAAACATTATAATCAGAACAATTGGTATAAAGGAATGTAAAGGGAAAGAAAAGGTATATATGGGGTACAAATCTATGCACCGAGTAGGATGAACATGCTTACAAATACAGTGCAAATGAAAAGAATTTATAGCAAAGAATATTTCATATGATTCATCGACCTAACATAGGCAAAAACCAAACCTGAACAGCTGAGATACTGATGGCCCCATCAACAACTCCAGGGTGGAGTCCAAATCCCTGCCACAAATAAGGTTCGAAAACTCGATATGCGGTACGAGGCGATCCCCCCGTTTCAGGCGAGTCGGATAGTCTCGAGGCGGTCGAGGCAGCAACCTCAATCCAAACACAGAAAAAAAAAAAAAAAATAAAAGCACAAAATATTATTTTATAATGAATTAATTCATTATGGTCCATGACCCAAATTGATCAAATAATAATAAATTAATAATTTACAAATTAAATAAAGATAGTGTGGAGTTGGTAGCTGGAGTCATGCATATATATAACAATAATAATAATAATAATTATTATTATTATTATTGTTTTACATTGCAATTCGAAATTTTTTAGTAAGAGCTTTTCAATTTGTAACTTCAAGTGCAAGATAAAACCTCTGCTCGTTGTTGCTGAAACCTAAATTTGATGACATCGTTTTGATTTGTTGCCCCAATTTTGTGGGTTCCGTGTCCCCGTCTCTAAGGGCGCTGCCCAACAATTTGAGATTGAGACCTCGTTTCAAGGTACCAAGTTCAAGCCCTCGATAGTATTTTTGTAAGAGCATGGGAAAACACCAGTTTATCCACACATCAATATCGGGGTCCAATGACCTGATATGGATGAAGTAAGGTTTCCTCGATATTCTAAAAAAAATATTCCGAGTAGATCCGACTACGAATCTGGTTCGGAAGCGAAACCGAATCGGATGGAACAATTTCGTTTCCAAAACCGGAACCGAACGAAAACTCATTTCGATTCGGTTATGAATCCACATAATTTGAAACCGTAACTTTAAAATTCGATCCGATTCCGATTCAGTTCGGAACCGAAACCAAACCAACTTTTTTATTTTTCCCTAAAAATAACGAACCAAACCGATTTTTCCGGTTCGGTTCGGTCCAAACCAAACCATGATCAGGTCTAGTTCCGGATCCCCATCTGGGACGGCCCAAAAAATATTTACCAAATTTAACTATCACAAAATGTCTTCTTGGCGCGTGTAATCTAAAACATCAAATTTGTAACTGGCCACACAAGATTTATGATCTTGCATAACATATTGGTAACTTGCAACACAAGATTTAAGATCTTAACACATTAAAAGCTTTTTTTAGAAATATTGGAAATCTCGCAACCAAATCACCCAACCCGAGCTAAAATGGAACAAGTAAAACAATCGACTGTCCCAAACTCTTATAAGAAATACACCTTCTAAACTCGAACGCAAGACCTGATAACTAAATCCTAAATCATTTGTCATCAAGTTACACCCCATCAAGTAGTTGCGAAAGTACATCACATACAACTTTTAATTAAAAAAAATGAAACAAATTTTCCATAAAAAAAACTCCAGTCCCTCTAATCGAACTTCCAATATAAAATGTAAGGAAAAGCTAACATATATGAATTGCAAAACTTTTAGCATGTCAACTGAAGGTTTTTATTTTTATTTTTTTCCCCTAATAAATAAAACATTTAAATTCAATGAACAAAATTGGGTAGGTCGGATTTTTCATTCATATTTACACCCTCTAAACTTTCAATCCTGAGTGTATAGCAACGACTCCACCAACAAGATTTTCATATTCAACCTTCTGAAACCCAGCATCAGAAATCATCTCCGCAAATTTTTCCTGCATTCATCAATTGGATAAATTTTAATCCAAAATGGATACAATATCATGATGTATAAAAAAACTAACAGCCACATATTCCAAAATTCACCATATCAAGTTTTGCCAGTTTCTTAATCTTAATTAATCACATATTTTTAGCTACTAATCAGAATTACAACTTTAAAAGATCTGAAGATGACATTTTTAAAGTCAATAGTTAGAAAATGCTTTCTCAATTTGGTATTAATCTTTTTCAAAACACACAAAGACAGGGACACATATTTATGTATTTTCTGATATCTTATATCAGTGTTGTTCGGAAATATGCCAGTGCAGTCAATGAAATTCCTAAGTACCATAAAACTCTGTTTTACCAGTCAGATTTGAATGGACAGGAATTTATCATCAAAATGCACCCAAGCTTAAGTAAGTGCTCTCAAGTAAACTTACATTAGGACAGCAAACTTGCTTTTTCTGATGATGGAAAACAATGTAAAGGATTGAAAAGTCATTAATAATTAATTACCTGAGGGGGAAAGCGGCGGACACTCTCAACCAAGTACTGATAAGAACCCCGATCACCTACCACCAATTCCCCTACTGCTGGAATGACTGAAAATGAGTAATAGTCGTACCTGCATTAGGGGTTAAAAGAGAAATAAACAATTGAGGTAACTTACAATCTATATGGTATACGAGAGAAAGAAATATACATGTGTAGAAAAAATTACAAGGTTCCATTAGGCAGTGTTCTAAAACGCGTCAGGCGCTAGTCGGGAGGTGACCCAACGCCCAGCGCCTAGGCGGGGCCTAGGAAATTGATCGAAGATAGAGAATTTTCATAATTAGGTTTAAGATTTGGTGTGATTTTGAAAAATTAATCACAGGGAAATGTTGTTTGAGCAATGGGTCAATTTGATGAGAAACTAACAAAATTGAAGAAATTAGAGTTTTTTTAAATTAGGGTTTATGCATCAAATTGGGGATTTTTAAAATTGATGAGTTAGAGAGTTAGTTTTGTAAAATTAAGGTTAGGGTTAGGATTAAGGTGTAAAATCCGACCGGAAAACAGCTTCAATTTCGAATTTTGAGTCGGTCAACGGCCGTTGACCGACGAATTTCGCGTTCAAAATTTTCCGGAATGGGCAGAAAATGCCGCCCATTCCGGCGAGCGCCTGGCCCCAACGATTTGGGGCCAGGCGCCCTACACGCGCCGCCTAGGCGACGCGTTTTAGAACAGTGCCATTAGGTAATCTTCCACACGAAACCCATCAAATAAAGCTTCAGTAACAACAGTAATGTCGGAAATACTACTATAAAGAGAAAGCGAGAGAGTAATACGAGTGTAGTATTTAAGCATGTGACTTGTAAGATAGTTTTGTAGTTTATTTTTGTGTAGTATCAAGTGTAAATCATACTCACAATTCCTTAAATACAGGGATATCCACGTGGCTCAGCTCAAGGCAAAGAAATCTTCCTCCACGTTTCAGCACCCTAATGAACAAAGTCATGGAAGCAAGCACGATAAGTATATACAACAAATTATAGAAAGGAATAACATTTGAAACCAATATGCTTAAAAAGATTCAACCAGAAGACATTTCAAGCAGAAACGTATTAGTCAAAGTTCAAATGCATCTGAAAGCTAAATCCCAAACATATCACACAAAATTTGGTCAACAGCCTCAAATCCTAGTTTTATATCTCATTGGCTAGATCATCAATTTCTAGGTCTCAACCCATTCCACTTATGCAGTGAGCGGAAAATGTGGAAAGTCACAAGGAATACTCAGAATCACTTCCCATAACAGTGCATACTAGACCAATTTTGAGTCTTCTTGATCTTTTACCCACAGTTATCATATGAGAAATCTTCTATTCCAAAATGGAATTAATATGGTTCAGATTTGACAAAACAATTGGTTATAAAGATGGCTCATGATGAATGTAACAGCCACTTTCGTCAATCTTTCTCAGCAATATTACATAAGGGTCCCATTCCACATATCTACAAAACATTTAATCCATTAGGGAGTACAACTACTATGCCAAGAAAGTTGTGAGCAAACCTGTAAGCTTCAGCGAGAGCTTTCTCAATATGAGTAACATTCCTAATTCCAAATGCAATTGTGTAACCATCCATTGTATTGTCTTCAAAGCATAAGGCTTCTGCATCTCCTTCCACCCACAAAAGGGATTTGTCCTCTCCGAGACCTAAAAAGTCAAGAAAGAACCTTTATTTCCAAACGAAAATTGAAGTTCTGTTCTCGAATTTCACAGCTATGGAAAAACAAAATAATTAGAATCAGTAATAATCCCTCTATTTTACCTCTTTCTAAGGCCCGTTTTTTACCAACATTTAGCATGTTTGGGTTGATGTCACAAACATATATCCGAGTTTCCTCCTGTAAATCATCTTGAAGAACATCTTGGAGTGCTCTTCGTCTGACACTGTTTATAGTGTCTAGGATCTTGAAAGCAACATCCCCTGACAGAATTAAGTCCATTAAATTGAAGACCTCAATAGAAAACTCACTTATAAACTGAGAGAGACAGAGAGAGGCAAATCACTACATGTCAATTAATTTTTATTTTTGTTTGGGATAAGGTGGAGATAGAGCATTTCAAAATTCAATTTTTGCGCCAGAAAGGAAAAATAAGGAAAATCTCACAGAAGAATGAACAGAATAGATGATCAGAGGTCAAAAGTTATTATAACGTGACACTCCAAAAAGTGACCCTTGGATTCATAGCTGATGCACATAGGTCTCCCTTGAACATTATACTATCCTATTTTATAGTTTTCAATTTCTCCTCGCACTCTAACATTTCCCTCGCCCTGTAGTTCTACATAGTCTACATAGCGCTACATGCATAGCAAATTACAAATAGTAATAGAATTAGTTAAACTGACCTGTTCCACCAGCCACGTCAAGATTCTTCATTCCTGGAAATGGATTCAGCTTGGAAACGAGTCTGAGCAATGCAAAGAGGATATCCAACAATGTGAAGGAAAAGTAAAGAAGATTTCCATATTAACAACACGATTAAAATATACCACCGAGAATCTAACCTATCCTTCCACAATCTATGCAATCCTCCACTCATTAAATCATTCATAAGATCATAGTTTTTAGCAACACTACTGAAAACATTACCAACCAATTGACTTTTTTGTTCTTCGCGTATTTCTTTGAATCCTGAAAATTTAACTTAAATGAGTTATAATCCAAATGAGCATTTGAATGTGCAAACCATTAACAAAGAGAAGAAGAAAGCCTACCGAAGCTTGTAGCATGTGAATGCAATAAAGAAGTGGAAGAAAGCATTGGTGAGAGTCTACTCCCCAACTTCCTCGTCACCACTCGCAATGCCATGGTTTTGGGAACTTTCTAATTAATGGTCAAATTAAAATTAAAAGAGTCAATTTCAGGTCTCATAGCATATATGTTTATATCAATAAACATTCAACGTGAATAAAGATTAAAACAAAACAAAACAAAACAAAAAAAAAAAAAATACTAAAGTTATGTTTGGATTGATGGAAGACAATGGCATGTAACTTAAAAGATTTAAAATTCATTGTTTGGATTGATTGAAAAGGATGGAAGAGAGCGGAAGGGGAGGGAAGAGTGTGTAACAAAATGGACATTGAATCATTGAAAATGAACCGCCCAATTCGGGGGCCGGGGATGGAATACATGTGAAGATAAATTTACCATTTGAAAAAATAATATTAAAATATTTATCTTTTTTACTTTTAAAATCCAAAATGGTACCATTATCTAAAACTTATCTTGTTACATTCTATTCCATTATTTTTTATTTACCAAAAAAAAATTTAGAATAAACCTTTCATTTATTTCTCAAACAAGATTACTATACGTTACTCTCCATTCCGTTTCATTTCATTCCATTGGACTATATTCTACTATAAATCATCCCTTCCATCAAATCTCATAACCCAAAACAAAAATCAAATTTTAATAAATACCCAAAAGAAAATATCATATCTAAAACTCAAACCCCCGATTAGGATAATGAAAGTAATTACAACAAAAATATTAATGCAAAATTGAATAAATACAATTTTTCCAACTAACCTCATAAATCTATTTATCTAAAGTCCATACCTATCAAGTTTATGCTGAAAACAACTTCAATCAGTCACGAGCTTTAGAACCACAGTTTCTGTTTTCCCTCTTTTCTTCTCTCTCTCACTCCCTCGCTTCTAGCAGGTGAAATTGCAAATAGCCGAGTCTCGTCTGCCTTTCTACTAATTTTTTTGATAATAACATAAGAATCCCTAAACTTTATTTTTTTTCACTTTCGTATAAATTAGGTAATGTCTCACTAAAATTACTAAACTACCCTTTTGTTTTAATTTAATTTTTTATTTTTTTTATAGAATTATAATCAAAAGCCTATTTATATGTTTACATTTAAAGGTCTCTCGGACAAACTTATATAATTTTATTGTGACAAGAGTAGGCTCTAAGGCTCTTGTCATGGCGAAATCAAGAGATTATATGAGAGATTTTCTAAATTTTAATAATTTAATTTATAAATTTAATATGATATTTTTATTATTTATTTATTATCAATTATTGAAAAAAAAAATTAAAGGGATCGGCTGACCCTTTGGCCTACAAGAGGCTTCGCCCTAGCTCTTATTGTGTTGGCCCTTCGAGTTATTTATTCATTCAAAATTCAGACTACAAGTATGAGGGTAATTTGGTCACGATATTGAGAGGGACGTATTGGATACAAATGAGAAATCTAATTGAAAAAACGTAAAAAACGTAAGAGTAAAAGATGCTATTTATTTATTTTTTTTGGCCTTTTGAAAGTACCAACGACTCTGCCTACTCTGCCATTTTCCAATTCTCCGATTCCTACTCATTTTTCTCATTCTTCGTTTGAAAACAATAATCTTTGAGCCATTTAAACAAATTTTCCGATGGTTTTTAAGAAAATAATATCCTCCCCATTTGTCGTAATTACAGTTTTAGTCACTTTGGTAGCTGTAATTTTCAGATTTTCTCCCAAACTCTTAAGCCATCAACAGGTTTTTTTTTTTTGTTTTTTTCAATTTTTAACTAAATTATCTTTCTTCAATGATTATTTATGTATTTAACTTAGCTTTGATATTGGGTTTACTTTACTTTCAGAGATTGTTCACTGCTGAAGAATTGGCATTGCACAATGGAACTGATGAATCAATACCTATCCTTTTAGGAATTCTTGGGTACTCTTTCCCTGTTTCTATGTTTGTTTGATTCAGTTGGTGGGTGTTAATTTGCAATTTTAGTTGGTTTTATTTGATGGGTTGTTTTTTAATCAGATCAGTGTTTGATGTGACCAAAGGAAAATCTCATTATGGTGTTGGAGGTGGTTACAATCATTTTGCTGGAAGGTAAGCTAAACCTATTTCAGGGTTTTGATTTTTTAAGTATCATTAACTTTACTATATGTTTGATGCTTCGTGATCCGAGTGAATTGGTTTAGCATCATAATTGAGTTTATATGAAATATATGATTTCGTTGAGTGTTTTATTCGTTTGGAGTTAATTAAACATTTCGAGTAATGAAAAAGCTGTAGTTATTGCTAATTATGTCATACTTAAAGATGAATTTATCATTACTTATTTATTTTTGTGTCTGAATTTCTACACTCTTTTGCCTCAATATTAATGATTTGCAGTCTTGAAACCATCATTTTGTTGTGGGGAAACCCCATTTTTATGTCTTGAGCTTCGTTAAAAATTTATACTAATGCTGATATCTTGTGGACTCTCTTTCATGTAAACTCAGAGATGCTTCCCGTGCGTTTGTTTCAGGAAACTTTACAGGTGCTAATCTTTAATGGTTATATTTTTCTGTTATTCTTATATAGTAATTTGAAGTTATGGCCTTATGGGAAAACAACTTCACAGTAATTTGAAGCTATAACAATGCTCCCTTACTTAATGCTATTTTTCCCTGCCGTTTTGTTTCTTGCACAGGAGATGGACTCACTGATTCATTGCGTGGTCTATCCAGCACAGAGGTATTTTCTTTCCTATTTGCTCTTTATCCTTGCCAAATTTTAGCTCTACTTTGTCATTGCAAGTTATTAATGCATATAGGAAAACAGGAATTAGTAACATTTTTTTGTATTAAGTGGCTTCGCTAGAAGTTTGAATCTAAGAATTTACAAATGTTGGCCCCGACTCTTTTTACTGTGTATATTAGAATATTATTGTGATTTCAACAGCTTGAGAGATGCCTCATCATCACTGTGCATCACCCCCGTTCTCTGAAAGCTTTTATTTTCGACATGAGGCTTAGGCATGTCATTTTCTTGGGCATGTGATTGGATACAAGTTATTAAGATGTTTATTACTTCTGTTTTTGGAAATAGCTGTAGTCGAGCATCTGCCAGTCTCCCACAACCCATTATCGATACCAAACTCTCGCCCAGTGTTATTTAAGGCGCAAGGTGCACCGAGGCGCAAAAGGTCCTGGAGCCTAGGCGCGCGCCTGAAGGCGCAAGGCGCGCATCTGAGGAATGTGAGGCGCAAAATATAACAAAATATGTAAAAATATATAGAAAAACAATGTATAAGATTGTTTCACACTATCAATTAGCCATAAATGATATTTAACTATTATTTTTTTTATAGTTCTTATCCTAAATTTCATTTATAAATTACAAGTTCATATCCAAAACCAAAAGCAAGACCTTTTGAATATCACAGCAGCCTGCAGCTGCTGTGATATCACAGCAGCTGCAGCTGCAATCCAAAAAAAAAATAAAAAAGAAAATAGAAGTTGGAAAAATACATAAAACTAGGAAAAAAAGATTTATAAAAAACAACATACCTCTTAGAGTCTTAGTCTTAGGGAGAGGGAGAGCGTGAGTTAGGGTTTTGTTTGATTACTTGATAGAGGGCTGGGTGATTTGGAGGAGAGGGGGAGCGTGAGGGAGAGGAGAGTGTGAGGGAGAGTTAGGGTTTTGTTTTGTTGAATCTCTAAAATCGGCAGTTAGGGTTTTGTTTTGTGTCAAAAAGTTGTGATTTGGGTTGGGTTTTTGAGTTATTTGGGTCGGGCTTTGGTGATTTGGGTCGGGTTTGGGTGGGTTACAAAAAAATAAAAAATGGATCTTTTCATGCGCCTAAGGCGCCTTTTCTAAACCACTCAGGCGCGCGCCTCGACGCGTAGGCGCGCGCCTGAGCAACGTCGCCTCGCCTAATGTACTTGTAGGCGCATGGCCAATCGCCTCTCTATAGGCGCGCCTCAGGCGCGCCTTTAATAACACTGCTCTCGCCGTTCCTCCCTCACCTCTTTCTTTCTAAAAGACTTCAATAATCATAGTTTCATTCCTTCATAGCTGCAGCAGAGAACTCCTCACTGTTCTCCGAACTCTAGCCATATTATGGAGCCAACCATCACTCATGTATACTCTTCTTCTTGTAAGATAGACTTAATTATTTAATTTTAAACAGTCAGAAATCAGAATAAATATATCATTTTGATTTATATATTCCAAATTATTCAAATTTCATATGAATTCATAATTATTCAGATTTCATAGAAAATAATGTACACAATCTTAGTGTTTTCACATAATTCTCCATCTTTCCCTCCTTGCCCTCTGTTACTCCCATTCTCACACATATACACACCCAACTAGCACACATTACCAAATGTATTAACTGAATGTCATTAAATTTTTCTCTTTAAAAACAATAGTTTACCATAAAAGAAAAGAAAAGAAATGTCGCAGCATTGTGCCAAATGTCACTAGAACAGTTGAATGGTTTTTTTTTATTTGCTTATTGCATATCTTGCAGGTAAAGAGCATTGTCGAATGGCGGGAATTTTACTTCAGAAGCTACACGTGAGTCTTACATAATTCATTTATTATTTTCCATCTATAGTCCTTTGAGTTGGAAACTGAAGAAATAAAGAAAAAATAATATAAAGGAAATTATCAACAAAGGCCAGTGAACTCAAGTGATAATTCATACCGAGTTCATCATGGTAAAGGTCCACTTATTAATCTAAAAAAAAGGAAACTTGTTCCTCCTTGAACTTTAAAACATTCATGATAAGATGATCCCGAATATCATTCTCCGTCAGATGTGGTACTGTTCTATGATTTCATAGTGCAAATGAGTCAGCAAGCTGAAGCAACGTTGGAGTTACCTTTTATTTTTTACTTTGCTGAGCAATGTTGGAGCCACTTGCCATGTTTGTAAAGTTACAATGACCACATTGCATCTGCAATTAGTGAGGCTAAAATTGCTATGTCGTGACTAGTAACCTTGTTAATTGCTCCTGTCTATTTATGTGAATGACTGTCATTCTTTATTATCAGAAAGGATTTAGTACTAGAGATGAAAATATGTTAGTTATGGTATTGCGAATGTGAAACATCAGCTCTGTTTGAAAGAGACAAATTCTTCTTTACTGGCTCATCCCTCGC